>MU684113.1:14012-44366 GCA_026770625.1 Nicotiana glauca
AAAACCTTCAACTTTCTATTGTTAGCCAAATGGCTTCAAAATGGCCTACGGACCTCCGAATTCACTTCCGATTGCGCTCCCAACTCCAGAATCGCCATACGGAGCTACTCCCAATCTCGGAATTCCAAACGAACAATGATAACACCAAAATGCACTTCAAACCAAACTTATGGAATATCTTCTAAAATGCTAACTTCCACAATAGGCGCCAAAACGCTCCCGGATTATTCAAAATCCAATCCGGGCATACGCCCAAGTCCGAAATCATCATACGAACCTGCTGGAACCTTCAGATCCCGATTTTGAGGTCGTTTACTTGAAATTCAAATCCTAGCTCATTCTTTCAATTTTAAACTCTCGAAATGATGATTCTCTTCCCAAATAAACTCTGGACTTCTTGAAATTAAATTCCGACCATGCGCACAAGTCATAATACCTGAAGTGAAGCTGTTCATGGCCTCCGACTGCTGAACGGAGCGCTAGAACTCAAAACGATCAGTCAGGTCGTTACAATACTGGATCTGATTTAATTTGTTTGAAGAGGCATATCAAATCTAAAGTGGGTGACCTCACAATAAAATCGATGCTGACACATAACTTGCTATTATTGCTAACAGTGTCATGCCTCTTGATATGATATTTATAAATAATGCATGACATAGAAATATTATTTCGATTCCACCGGTGCATCCACAAAGAATAAGCCAGTTATAGTAGAGTCGACCCTTTATAATATAGTCTTGAAAGCTTGTTCGTGTTTAGTATTTAGCTTTGATTGTACTTCCTCATACACTTGTATAACATTTTGATTCTTAATAATATACTAATCTTTTTAGTTTGTATTCCAACGCTCTTCTATGAAATTTATGTACCCTAAGATTTTATTTTTTTGAACTTGAATAAGAATTTTACTTATATGATGATTTTAAAAAATAATTGAATTGGATTATCTTATTAAATAATCAATTAAAAGATTTAATTATTTGGTTTTAACATAAAAAATTATTTATTCTATGTTAATTCAGATCTTAATATTAGTTCTCTTATTTTGAATATTTAATCTTAATTATACTTTTATCCACCATAAATATTTAATTGAAAGAGTAAAATATTGATATAACATTTTACTTTTAGATCTTTATGTATGTAGAATCATCATTTGAGTAGGAAAATTGTTCAACTATAATATAAAAATATATTATCGTGTGGTTTTTTCCTCTCAATTTTAACTCTTTATGCAGTCAATTTAATATTAATTTTATTTTTTTTTGGTATTGAACATTATGAAGTGGTAATGTATTGCTAATGCGGAAGATTCTTATGAATTTAATTTTATTAAATCTTCCTACATATTTGTAATAAGAATTTAGTAGACATTTTTTTAATTTTAAAATCTTAAATATTAAAAATTAGCATAGAAGATATTGTATTCCAAAAATTAAGTAATAGAATTATGTCCTTTTCCTATGAGTTCTTCCATTTAATATTTTACGGCTATTTTGGTATATTAATATTGTATTTATATTTTTATAATAATATGGGCTCTCCTTTTTTAAATGAATTTGGACAATATAATACATTCTCAAATTAAATTAGTAATAGGACATTATAATACGTTTTTAAATTAATTTAATGATAGAAATTTTTAAGAAGTATATCCTAAAAGTAATAAGATTACATGACTAAAGATATTTACTTGTTAAATTTTATATGAATCAGACAACCTGAAAGTAATTATAGTAATAGGATTCCTAAAGGTAATCATGTGGGATTTCTAACGTGTAGTATTATGTTCTAAAACTAATAGTATTATAAGGATATTATCTAGAATTCCGGTTATATCCTTTTATTATGAGTTATGCTTAATATTATAAGTTTATTTTTATAAACTGACATTATATTCATTTTTTTTAATAAAGGAATTCAGTATCATAAAGCGAAACCTGAAGGGAGAGCTCTAAAACTATTCAAAAATTATAATCGTAACATCTGTGGAAATTCTTTACTCTCTTTTCTATGAGTAATTCTCATAATTAGAAATTAAGTATAATTTGCATAGCATATAATTCAACTTTTTTTTTCTTGCGTTTCTTTATAATAAAAATTTTAAGCGGTCATAGAAGATGAGATATAATATTTGAAAACGTTGAGTTCGCCTATTTCCGTCAGTTTTCTTACTTTATAATATTTGTTCTAAATTACGTATTTCATCTTCGTTTGATAGATTACATTAGTGATATTATGGAATATTAGTTTTAGTATTGAAACTTTATTTTTCATTATGTTAAAATAAATAACGTACATAGAAAAATTAAGCTAGGAAATATAATTATGATATTCAAACCATAAATGAAGTGTCCGAGAGAGATTGCTATAATTATCAATGATATTATGATATATAATTGTTTTTAGTCCGTTAGTGGATATCAACTATCGATTTTATTTAAAATCGATCTTAAGCATCTTCTGTTCAATTACGTACTAATTCTTCTGATGGAATATCTCTTTTAGATTTCAAGATTTTTTTGTGCAAATTTTAATCCAAGTATCCCTATTTGTTTATTTATGCTAAATGACATCCGTATTTTTCTCTTCACCAAAATTCACATATCCTTTAAAGACTTTAATTCGAAGACCAAATAGTAAAGAATAGGTAGATATATTTAATTCTTCAATTTTATATGAATTAGACAGCCCAAAAATAATTATACTAATAGGATTCCTAAAGGTAATCGTGTAAAATTTCTAACGTGTAGTATTATGTCCTAAAACTAATAGGATTATAAGACTAATATCTAGAATTCCGGTTATATCCTTTTATTATGAGTTATTTTGCTTAATATTATAAGGTTATTTTTGTAAACCGATATTATATTCATGCTTTAATAATAATATAGATAGATAGATATAGATAGATAGATAGATACACATATTTTGATTCTCATGATCTAAGGATAACTGCTAAATACCTTTTCAAATTTTCCCCTCAATATCAATGTAAACAATATTTTTCTCATCAAGATATGTCACGTTTGAACAAACTCATGACAATTCTGTAGTTTCAAAACTTCATAAAATTGCTCCTCTTGAAAATAATTTTAAGAAATTCCATAATTTGTCTTTGCCAAAAACCAGTCTCTTTAATTTCCCATATTTTTTTCTCTAATATCTGTTTACCTCGAAAATACGAGTAACAATTAAATTTGATTTGTGGTTTTAAAGATATGTGATTAAGTTAAATATCAATTAATAATCAAGAAATATGAGTTATAAATGAAAGAAGCAAGTAAATCAAACTAGTGTTATTTAAGCAGTTGACCTCGAGCTCAGTGACCTCGAGATGGACCAAGAACAATGTAGTAAGAAAAATAAAGCAAAAAGACAGCTCTGATGAACAAGAAGCGAGGAAAGTAGGATAATATATTCTTTACCAATGATTAGATGATCTTACAAATGATTGGGGTGCCCTTTATATAATACGGAAACCCTAAATAAAGTACATTTCTATTTACAGTAAGGAATATTATTGGTACAAATCTAACCGCCTAGTACGGAATTGTACAATTTTATTCCGTGATTTGCGTCATGAATTGGGGACGTGGCAGGAATCTTGTCCATTATGTTACAAGTTCATAACGACATAATTTGGGGTCGAGCATGCTCGGCTTCGGCATTCCTCGTACTCTTATCTTCGGGCATTGCATTCCGTCTTCGAGTTCTATTCTAGTCTGTCGACCTCGAACTCGACCTTACCCGAACTCGGACCTAAGGCGATCCCTCAAACCCTGGGAAATCGGGCGTGTCTGTTCTCGACTTTATACAATATCTCATCTGCGTCACGTTCCAGTACCATATAATTAGTTAATTACATACTTTACTTGATATTTCTCCATGATTCTTTTCTGTTGAATCAATTCCTGAAAGAGGTCAACTAGTGTATAAAAATAATTAAACTTTAGCTAATTTTACATCAATTCACAAGTTATTTTCGCCGAGTTTTCCCACGAGGCATCGATCACCCCTTGTTTATGTGTATTTTCTGTTGATTAAGCTCTTCAACCGGACAATTAATGGAATTAAAATTGGAAAAAAATTTGGACGGAGGCCTTAAAGATTTGCTTAATACTTCCAACATATCTATTACCCTTGACATATTCAATGCTTTTAATAGTTTGTGCTATCAACTTTGGAATCAAATCCTAAGAATCGATGATCAAAGCCTTAAATATTAAGTTCACATGGTGCATGCTTTTGAGGCTCGATATAGCATAGCCCGAAAGAATATCCATACGGGGCTAGACCCTAAGCGGACAATACGTGTCATGGACTTGGGTCATAAAAAATATGGTATCAAAGTCGAATCTCCCTTAGTACGATAGTGAGGCAAACCTAGCAAAGAGGCTAAGTTCCAAGGGGGGAGGGGTGAATGTGACGCTCACGACGGAGGACGGGCCGATGAGGACAGGTCAAGTAGGGATAGCAAGCTTCTAGGTTGGTAAGCTTCTGAAAAAGGGTGCATATGTCACCTTGGGTAAATCCCACATCGAAATAGAAGAGGAAATTGAAGATCTTTATAAGGCACAACATAAGTTCACATGGTACAAGCATTTTTTGGACTCGATATGGCATAGCCCGAAAGACAAATCCGTGCGAACCTAGGCCCAAAGCGGACAATACATGTCACGATCCCAATTTCCCTCTGTAGGATGTCGTGATGATACCTAGTCTCTAAGACAAGGTAAGACTAACATTTAATAATAACTTAACAAGAATAATCAACAGGAATACTAAAATAGAACTGACAAAACTCATATAGCCTTCCAAAAACAGAATCTCAATAACAACCTTCCCAAAACCGATGGAACTGAGTCATATGCTCTACAGAGTAAGCTAAAATATCTAGTACATCACTGTCTTAATGAAAATACAACTGAAAGTAAAGATAAAGGAAGTTGACTCTAGGCCTATGGACGCCGAGAAGACATACCTTGAAGTCTCCATAAAGCAGCTAACAGTCGATCACTAGCGTCATGCATGAGCAGACGTTCATGGATCTGCACAAAAAGATATGCAGAAGTGTAGTATGAGTACATCACAATGGTACCCAGTAAGTATCAAGCTTAACACCAATAGAGTAGTGATGAGGCCAGGTCAAGATATCTATATGATATAAATAAATAATATGAAAATATAACAAGGATAAATAATGAAAGGCGGAGAAATAATTGATACAAAATAAGTTAATAGCATGAACTAATACCGGAATTGTAAATGGAATAACATAAAGAAATCAACTAAAGAGAACCACCATGATCATATACGGATAATAACTGATAGAACAAGGATGAACAAAATAACAAGAAATGTCCCCACAAAAACTCTTTGCAACCTGAGATAAACAACAAGAATCATAACGGGATACCGTGATCATGCCCAACTCTAGTCCTAAAAAGGATAAGCGGTCGGTGTAAATATAATCCGGTCTAAGAGTCCGGAGTCGAATCTCACAGAGAACTAAGGTTTTGCTGTAACTGTTAAGTATCACTAAGAAGAAAAGCTCGAACAATTTCTAAGTTACAAATATCAAAATTCTTATGTCTAACTAATTAACTAACAAAGTAAAAAATATTACTAAATGATTTCTGGATTTTTGACAGAATCTACAATCAAAACTCTCTAAACTTTTGATATCTTCCAAATTCCCTAATGCCACCACTTCCCAACCCATCTGTCATCCCTCCAAAGCCACCAGATATAAATCACACCACCAAACCTATGGATATCAATCCTATGGTGATGGAACCCAGATCCTTTACGGATAAATTACTTAAAAATAACATGAACTACAACATATCCTCACTGTCATTTACTCTACATCAATCCCATATGGATATCCATTACAACATGGAGACTCATAACCAAGCATAAGTCTCTCCACAGGAGCAAAACATCTCAGTTCCTATCACAATAGAAGACCAACAAAGGATTTACTACCCCTGGAGACACTCTTTAATAATTAAGTTGCAGGGGAAAAGAATCACCCATGATGTGCTAACAAAGAAACTAACAGACCTATGGAAACCAATGGAAACTTTTTTTTAATTGATCTAGGGGAAGACTACTATATCGTCCGTTTTACTAAAGAAGAAAATATGTCAAATGCAATTCAAAAAAGTCCATGGTTCATATATGGCTACTTCTACTCAGTCCAACGTTGGGTTCCAAACTTTGTAGCATCAAAAGCTACTCAATCCTTTATTGCAATTTGGATTAGACTTCCTCAACTCTCCACATAATTTTACGATAGAGAAACTCCAAAAAGTGGGAAGCACAATAGGCAGATTACTGAAAGTGGACGCTTGCACGTCGACAACACTCCGTGGGAGATATGCTCGTCTCTATGTCGAACATTCCCTATATAAACCAGTTACCCCTTTTCTTTTTGTAGGTTCACACAAACAACAAATACACTATGAGGGAGATAACCTATTATGTACAATATGTGGTCACTTAGGCCACTCAACCAAACAGTGTAACCAAACTACTATCAATCACAAGCAAGAATAACACATAAAGGATTTGGCAACACCCCAACATGGGCAAGAGAAGCAAGAAGAAATCTGGAAAACAGTCTCCTTCAACAAAGGGAAACTATGGAATCCCACACATACTACTCTAAAACAACTGAGGAAAAATTAAGATTCAGGTATTAATGTCAATATTTTTGATGCCAAGTCAGGTAAATTCCTATCCTCTCAAAAATTTATTTACAAAAATAAAAATTCTCATCTGCAACAATCTACTAACTACAAATCTGATCTTCCTACTAATTCTATTAAAATATCAAACAATTTTCAGGCATTGGAAGAGACAGAAGTGGATACAAACTTCCCTAATCACGCCATTAACAAACTAATTAATTATAATACTGATAATGCTAGGGAACCACACCATAACCTAAACACTCAACCCTCTACCCCATCACCTAACCCCATCAGTTCTCTCCCCCAATCAATCCCTAATACCAGCCATAATTCCCCCTACCCAACAGTACCCACCCCACAATACAAGGCCCCACTAAGCCCCACACCTCTTCCCCAGACACGATTAAATCTAACTTAGCCAATATACTACCTTTGCATGCAACTTCTGACAATATACACCTGTCATGCAAAACCTAAGCCAATGAACAAATGACTATTGATATTCCCCACAACGATACACCCCATTCCAATGAACCACGAAATCTCCATTAAATACACGCAAAACCAGTTAGATCGCATGCAAAAACCAAAGTTAATCATTGAAATCCTAGGAGATCTTAACTCCACCTATATAATCGTTCCTTCTTCCCCCTTAAATTCTCCAAATATTAAAGAAGATGTCAAGAATACCAATTTTAATAAGAAGACACCACCGTCTCATTCAACTACAGCGAGTAACACTAAACACAAATATGGCAAACAACCCTCCTCTAAACCCTCAGAACTCAAACACTCAACGAAGGAGGATCTTAATTCAATCTCCGCTCCCTTAGAACCACCAACCATCGTCGTGGGTGGAGATGGGACTGTTAGGGCATGCAATCTCCTTCAACATCACGTTGAAGGGGAGGGAAACAGTGATAGTGCTCCAAAACTCCCACTACATTGCTCAACTACTCTCAGAAGGGGTTCGCTTGGCGATGATCAACTACATCAACCAAGTTTGGTTGAACAACATCCTGAACCCCATAGCCCTAAATCTCACCTCCAATCAAATCCAATCCATGAGGGGATATTGGAACATGCCATTGAACTTCTTCCCAATCCAGAATCCAGCACCGACAGTGGATCTCCCATTCTTTACTCCGAAATTTCTAACCAACATCAACCCAGTGTTTACTCGTTGTAGTGCTCATTCAAACCAGGGTGTACCACCGGATGCACACACTGCACAAGCTATGCAAACTCCTCAAACTCAACAAAATCAGAACCAAAGGCAACTAGCAATGGAAGAAGAACTAGATCCTGTAAACTTGTAAACTTGATCCCTCAAAACATGGTTGAGGATTCAAATCTAGACGAGCTAAAAATATTTCTATTTATGGAGAGGCAAGAACAGAAGCAGATTCTCTACCGTCTAATGGCACTGTACAAGTGCACAATGGACATAAGACCTCCAACCGATCCAACCGTGGGAAATATGCAATGATCCTGGTTCCTTTTTAGAGAAGGAATCCTATCTTTGCAAGAAGGATGAGGGAGAATGGAGACTTAAACAACTCACTTTTAAACATGAATAGAGTAACTACTTTTATTATCTAGAATATCAGAGGGGGTAATAATGATAATTTTAGGATTAGCTTAAGATATTTAATTCAAACACATCACCCTAGCATGGTAACACTCCTAGAGACCAAGATGGACAGTCATATTCCTCTCCTTAACCCGTTTGGGTTCATAGACATGATAGAAATATTTGCAGATGGGCAGTCGAGAGGTATGGTCATCTTGTGGGATCACACCAAGGTTACGGTCCATAGCCTTCCTCGTAGAAGCCAGGAGATTAGTGCTACTATTGAGGTATTTTACCCAAACAAAACTTGGCATTTTACTTCAATTTACGCTAGTACTAACAGTAAGCTTAGGAATATTATGTGGAATAATTTGTTAGACATGCATAATGTTATTAGAGGACCTTGGTGGTATGAGGCGATTTTAATGATATACTTACACCAAATGAAAAATTGGGAGGCAGGAAAATTAGTAACAAGAGAACCAAGGTCCTTTGGGACTTCATCGATACTTGCAACCTAATTGACTTAGGTTACAAAGGCCCTAAATTTACGTGGTCTAATAAAATGAAAAAAAAAACAAAGGGATGATTTTAGAGAGACTCGACAGTCTTTGCTAATAGGGAATGAATTAATTTATTTTCTGAAGCTTCCATTACCCACCTACCTAGGACTCACTCGGACCACAACCCCCTTCTAATAATTTGTTTTCCTAAAAAGTGCACCTTCTTTAAAAAACCTTTCCGGCTAGAAATGTTTTGGTGTCACCACCCGAATTTTATAAAACTAGTTAGAGACAGTTGGAATAATCCCAGCTACGTCCATAGTGCCCAAAAATTTCTGAATAACTTTAATTATTGGAGCGAAAAACATTTTGGTGATACCCACTTAAAGAAGTTAAGGATAATTGCTAGACTTAATGGTATACAACACTCCAACAATTACCACCGAAGTTCCTTTCTCCAGAATTTAGAGATAATATAGAGAGATCTTTAAACTAGAAGACGAGTACTGGAAAATTAGAGCCAGGATGTCTTGAATACAAGAAAGTGATGCAAACACGAAATTCTTCCATCTTAGTGCTACCAATAGAGCTAGGAGACATAAAATCATTTATTTCAAAGACAATCTGGGTAATTGGATCAATGATCCTAATCAAATCCTAGACCATACTCTCAATTACTTTGAAAATGCTTTCAAAACTGATCATTGTGCCACAAATTGGTCTTCTATAATAAATAACCCCAAAAATCTCACTAATATAGATCTATCTATCCTAGATGATCAACTATCTAAGGGTGAAATTTAGAAGGCAATCTTTTCCTTGAAACCTTTTAAATCATCCGGACAAGATGGCATTTAACCTTTTTTTACCAAAAATACTGAAATATCATAGGTCAATTAGTTATAGACCTATGCACTCAAGTATTCAATACCTAAACTCTTCCACCTGATATTAACAACATTTTGATTTGTCTAATTCCCAAAGTACCCAATGTCAACAACCTAAAGAACTTTAGACCATAGGACTTTGTAATACCATTTATAAGATCATAACAAAAATCATTGCTAATAGAATTCAACCCTTCCTTAATCAAATCATTAGCCCCTTCCAAGCTAGCTTTTTAAAGGGTAGAAGGCCATCAGATAATGCTATCATAATTATATAATTAATATTCTAGTTCAAGAAAATGAAAGGGAAAACGGGTCACATGATCCTTAAATTGGACCAGGAAAAGACATTCGATAGATTGGAATGGCCCTTAATCTACTTAACACTCTATAACGTCCAATTTCCACCCAGAATTAAGACCCTCATTATGAACTGTATTAGTACCAGTAATATTGCTATATTGGTAAATGGTGTCACAACTTCTTTCTTTGCCCCAAGTAGGGGGATCAGACAAGGTTGCCTCCTATCACCTTTTATTTTCATCATGTGCATGGAAATGCTATCACGCCTGGTCTGCCATCAAGTAGATACCAACTGTCACGACCCCAACCCCAGTCGTGATGGCGCCCAACACACTGTTAGGCAAGCCCGACCAATTTAACAACATTAACCCCTTTTATGCAGTTCATGATTCAATTAACACAAATAATTACTAAGTCATAATACTGAAACTCTAAAATATAGTTAAAACTTTCGGAAAACCCAAGTAGAAATACTACTACTACACAACCCGAAGAATCCGGTGTCACAAGTTTGAGCCTCTAATATACGAGTGTCAACCTACTATATAATATTTTGAAGAAATGCGGAATAAAATAAATAGGATAGATGGGAAGATCAGGACTGTGGACGTCATGCAACTACCTTGATGCTCCCGATATGATGCTCGACAGAGAAAGTCTCACTCAGCCTCAATAGGTGCACCTGAATCTGCACACAAGGTGCAGGGAGTAAAGTGAGTATTTCCAACCCAGAGAGTAATAAACATAAATAAAGGATGAGAGTAAGAAATCCTAAATAGGCACAATGTAAGCTATAATCACAGTAGTTTAATCCAGTTAATATAAAACTAATAAGCCAATGAAAACAATGATACTGCAACAGATAAGTAAATGAATGACAATCAAATAAGAAATGCAACACATAAAATGGTACTCTCTAGTACCCGCTCCATTTATTTATCGTCGAGGGCGCTCATTGGTGGTTTCCAGACTCCGGGAGGGGCCCCTTACGGCAAAAGCACAATATAAAGCAATCTCGTGGCATCCATTAGGCCCTAAGCCTCATATCAATATCAATATAATACTGCTGCGGCATGCAAACCGATCCTATACTCACTCCAAAATCATATAAGCCCCTCGGGCATAATAATACAGAAATATTCAGCCCAAACTTCATTAGAAAAATTATTTAATTTCTAAGTTTTGAGAAAACGTGGCTGAGTTTGCAAAGCAGTATTTAAATACTAGGACTGAGTTCAACTACCAAAAAAATATGGTAAGAAACCAATAAAAACAATCCATGAAGGATGAAATCAGTTGGCACAAGGCCCAATTATGACTATTAATCCATTTTTATAAGGGTATCAACTAAGCTTCAATCAATTAGGTATAAATTTTATTAAGCATCGCGGTCCAAGTCACAATCCCTGATGATGCTCTATCCCACGCCCGTTATCCGGCGTGCAAGTCACCTCAATATAGCACTACGATATGCAAATTCGGGATTACAAACCTTCAACACAGCATTTATATCTATTACTAACCTCAAGCCGGCCAAAATCCTAGCTCGGTATGCCTTGCCTCTCAAATCGACCTCCTCGAGCATTGAATCTGACCAAAACCACAACAAATACGTCACATTATGCTATAGGATCAATACCCAATTGAAAATAATCGAAAAACATCAATAATCCAGAAATTGACAAAACCCGAGCCCCGGGCCCACTTCTCAAAACTCAAAAATTATTAGATAAAAGTGTTCTTCATCATCTCCTGATACCGTACATATAAAAAATACCAAAATCGGAGTCAGTTTGATCCCTCAAATCGACCCCTAAAGGTCTCATAATCTCAGGCTCCAAAATCCTTTTTTTCTACTATTTTTCATGAATTAAAGGCTAGGATTATGGTCTATAATCACCCATAAATGAGTTTTAATAATCAAATCACTTACTCTATGATACCCACTGATTTCTCTCTTAAAAATCGCCTCAGAAGCTTCTTCTCGTTCAAAAATTGGAAGAAAACTCGACCTGCTCATTATATGCATATTAATCACGCGTTTTACTGATCCCAATGGATTCATTGTGAAATTATAATGAATTTAGGCTTTTGAATCACTCAATTTGACCTTATAATGAAGGAGATATGTAGGTTTTAAGATTTGCAAATAGTGTAGGTTTTTAATACGCCGCCAGGGGCAATTTCGTTATTAACCTGAAAATCTTGGCAACCTTGGTAAAATGGCCATAAAATCCGCATACGATGCGATTCTTTTTGCTACGGGTTTGTAATTACGATACAGATCTAATGCTTCATTCAAAACAGTAATCAGAGCTCATTTGTTCGATATCATTTATGCTTGAAGAAACGATGTCGAAGCATAAGAAAAACGAGCACAACGCAGCCCAAACCTATCCGAAACTCACCCAAGCTCCTCGGGACCGCATACAAACATACTAACACGTCACATATTATCATTCAAACTTAGTTGCCTCTCAAAACACCAAAACTAACATCAAAACACCAAATTTACATTGGATTCAAGGCTAAGTTCTTCTAAATCTTCCGAAACACGCATTTGATAAAAAACCCAAGCAAATCACCTCCGAATAACCTGAAATTTTGCACACACATCCCAAATCACCTAACGAAGCTAAGAAACTCTCGGAATTCCATTCCGACCCTCAGATCAAAATCTCACCTATCAACCGGAATTTGCCAAAATATTAACTTCGCCAATTCAAGCCTAATTCTACACCGAACCTCCAAAATCACTTTCGATCACACTCCTAAGTCACAAATCATCCCCCGAAGCTAACCGAATCGTCGGAATCCACATTCGAGCCATCTAACTTATAGGTCAACATCCGGTTGACTTTTCCAAAGCAAACATTTCTTAAAGAGACTAAGTGTCTCATTTCCTTCCAAAAATCAACCCAATTCAACTCGTTCACACAAGATACTGATAATGAAGGATAACGAAGCAGGAAATGGGGTAAACAAAGCAGTTTTCATGAGATGACGGGTCGGGTCGTCACATCCTCCCCAACTTAAACAAACGTTCATCCTCGAGCGTACCCAGAGTTGTCCTAGAAGCCAATCAATAGCTGAATGACCTTACCAAGCATATACCCGGGGGTGATCCCACGGCACCCTATATCGCATAGGTCCGAACCTCACCCTATTCCATAAACCATAGAACCATATTGTAGTTTCTGAAATCATAGACAAGATCAGAACATCACTTCTATACTCAGAATAAGCCTGAACCAGCTATAATAACCCATACCTGCAACCTCAGGTGCAATCATATGATATACTACATAACACAAACACTCGAAACGATAACGTCTATTCACAGCAGTTTCCCACAACACCCGAATACCAGTAGAAAACCTCTTATCAACTAAGGTATTATTCAAACACTTTCATATACTGCCAACCATAAATGAAACACGTAATAAACCGTAACCATTTCTCAGATCAACCATTCATGAAGCCGCTTCCCTTTTGACTAATACCACAACAGATTCCGAGCCGAATCTCAATATTTTCCTTCCAACAAGCTGAAATCAAATCCGTTTGTATTCATTAGTGACCACAACGATCACCTCGAATCTAATACACCACTCTGGTGATATGACACCTCAATACACGCCTAAGTCACAACTTGCATAATACGCGCACCAATAAGAAACAGTCTGAACATACTCAAATCATGAAATATATCAAACAAAAGAGCTGTACCTTAAGCTCATCAGTACCATCACAACACAAGGCGGAGACCCCGTCTCACATCATAGAAATAGAACACTTGAATCTACCCCGAAAGGTCATATCTCTACGTGGCCTCGCTACAATGCGCGATCCTATCCAAACACTGTTACACATGAAACACCTCAAGTAACTATGCTCAAAATCGACAGCCATGCATAATTTGATCTCTGGAACCAAAGCAATTTATTACACCCACGGTGAAACAAATAACATATGCCATGCAACCCGATAGGTCATAACCAATACTCCATTTATTGAGCAATACCCAATTACTCTTCCCGCTCGACTTTCACTATGAATCCCCAATAGAACCGCATATGCCCATATCCAACAAATCATAACGTCTCACAACACCGAAAATCAACTCATAGCTCTCCTCAGATCACTAACAAGCTCAATAACGATCGAATCAACCTATCCCTCAACAATACAATTCGGGGCCAACCAAGCCAACTCAAGCTAAAAACGTATCCACATCGGCCTACCAACGAACTCATTACCAAGAAATCTTGAAGCTGCTCCTTCCACTACTATAAATCCTGCCAGAGCCGTAAGATACGGTGCCCAGCACCAAATCAATATCGAAATTCCGTACCTCACTCGATGACATACCGGCCACAAGAAACACATCCGAAAACTCCCTTAACAACGGAACAGAACCAATGGTAGAAACCTCTGCACTGACATCCATCATGAAGGCCCAATTAAGAAAAGCAATCCTTCCCAGCTGTCCGCTGGGTCTTTGAAATATAAACCACTCTGCAAGAACAAAATCCAATGTACCTCGCCACTCAACCCGTGGCATTTCCGGCATAGCCGTAGCGCAATAGTTCAGAATCACCTAACACTAAGACAACCAGTCTGAATTTCAACATCATGTCCAAAATCTAACATACCAGCAAATAAAGATCCACTCGAGCCTCCAAATGCCGATTGCCGCTAAACGGTGCCGAATAGACACGATCCACAACCACGACATAGCCTGTACATGAGAACTCCTAGTCTCCAACTCTATATAGCACATGAATCATCATACCTGATCCTAATTTTGCCGTCTGAACGCATACCACACCTTAAATACCTCATCATTCCACGATAGATACTTCAAAATTTCCCTGAGCCACCAAGCAAACCCGAATACCACCAGTTGATCCAACAAGAAAATGCCACAATACAACCGAAGTATCATCAGTTCAATCACATTACCTTTTTCTGAGACATATACTCTCGTCAAATCACTTCCAGTTAGCAGTATCATTCCCTTGATTATCTGAGGCTACCCGTTTCCTAAGGGTTTTATGAACTTCCTTTCAGAACTGAACTGTAACCTAGCAAACACAAATCTTGATCCTCCACAACATACCGCATATACTATACCATCCAAGGATAGCAGGAAAACCTTTATCTCCCTTCCGAGCCACATACATCTACGCGCTCAACTAGTCAAGAACTTCCATTTATCCCATCTAGAAGAAAAATCATTACACATTCCATGTCTCTCATATTCGTAGAAACTGCACCTCTTCAACCACAGTAGAAATCAACAAGAACCCTCTCAATTCCATTTGCATAAATTAAACTACTAGGACGGAATCATTCTAACTCTACCAAGCTAAGCAAGCCATCAAAACCCAAGAGCATTGATGCAAAATACTTGTAAGGGCTCATTACCTCGAACACATACGAAGAATTAATCATATCCTTACCATACTGTTTCGGTCTACTATCAAGCTATTCCATCTATCTAATTTCCCTTTTGATTCATCATCCACTTGATATTCCCCCTTACTGTAGCACTACAGTTCCTCAACCCAGGCTCAGTACACGAGACCCAAGCACAAGACCATACTGTCTAAGACCCATAAGCCACTGAATCCTCTCTCAAATATTCCTAGAAACACCATATTCCAAAATACTTTACAGTGAAGAACTTCCTGTGAATCTAAATCCGTTACCTTTACTTTGCAGATACTGATACATAGAATCCCATAATTAACATAAAAATACCACAAGTCTTGACCTTTTCCAATGAAAACATAGTCTCTAACCACATACACAACCTTAAGACACCTGATTGTTACATGTAGAATCTTGAACACATTAAAATCATTCTCAAGAGTCATTTACTTATTATTCAAACTGCAATTCACCTGATCAAACAAACATAACCACCCGTGCCTCATTAGCACTCTGACACCGCAGGATATGACCTCATCCCAATACAAATAAACATCTTCCTGCTCCATGCACCGAGCATTCTTTACCAATAACAGCTTAAGACATCCTGTGATTGTCATACATCTACGAAGCATCATATAACCTTTGTCAAAATTTTGCTTCACTCGTGCCATCCTCGGCTCAATTTTCGCAACCAGAACTGATTCGCCAGCATGCTTCAAACCAGAACCAATATAGCACATAACCGTACAATTAGCTAATCAATAGCAAACTCCCCAACTTGGCTCGAAGCCATAGATCAAAACACTCCCAATAACTCATAACGCACATACTCCATTGTTGCCTTAATACCATAGTGAAATTAAACTCAATCCTTCATAAGCTTGTGGAAACACAAATCATTTTTTTAACTCTTCTGCAAATCTCATATTCACTCACACAACAGTTATGCCCACTCTCTAGGCGATCCAATTTAGATGTCAACACATTTTCTACACTTGTAAATGAGATCTTCTAATAGATAACATAAGGATCACACAACTTTAGAACACTCAGCAGGAGATGACCCACCTGTTTTGCCTCCAACTACAATTTCTGTATACCCTCCACCGTCCTAAACTGTACGCAGTCGTTTAGTCTTCCTGAGTCTGAACTCATACCGCAAGATAAAATTTTTACTTCACTCTTAACTAGAAACATGAAAAGATTCTTCACGCGCCCATAACTCGGGCTATACCTCGAATCGCAACGGAATTCAAACACCTAATAGTTCTTCTATTATCTAGTAGGCCTTCCTCATCACCTCCAAGTCACATAGATGCACCTTGCAGCACTAACATACTCACCACGTAGCTAACCAGCCGTCACTCCAACTAATAGGGGCCTCATATATTCAGCACCTCGGTGCTCAAGCTATAGGAAAAGATCAGGCCTCAAGTCCTCTAGACTGGCCCAACATAAACTCACAGAGATTACATCTCGCCCCTCGATCGGGGAATCACAAGCCATCAAGGCACATCTGATACTTAGCGCTCATGCGCGCGTACGAACACGTGGAAGGAATTTCAAGAGTTTCTTTTCAAGCTGAATCAAGTATGCACAATAAGAATTCAAGAATGTGAAGTTTTCCTAAAGGTTCGGCAGCCTCTCGAGGATAAGTACAGACGTCTCCGTACCGATCCACGAGACTCTACTAAACCAGCTCATGACTCGCGAGACCAAGTAACCTAGGCTTTGATACCAACTTGTCACGACCCCAACCCCGGTCGTGATGGTGCCCAACAGACTGCTAGGTAAGCCCGACCAATTTAACAACCTTAACCTTGTTTATGCAGTTCATGATTCAATTTACACAAATAATTACTAAGTAATAATACTGAAACTCTGAAATATAGTTAAAACATGCGAAAAACCAAAGTAGAAATACTACTACTGCACAGCCCGAAGAATCTGGTGTCACAAGTCTGAGCCTCTAATATACGAGTGTCAACCTACTACATAATGTTCTGAAGAAATGTGGAATAAAATAAATAGGATAGATGGGAAGATCAGGACTGCGAACGTCATGCAGCTACCTTGATGCTCCCGAATATGATGCTTGACAGAGAAAGTCTCACTCAGCCTCAGTGGGTGCACCTGAATCTACACACAAGGTGTAGGGAGTAAAGTGAGTACTTCCAACCCAAAGAGTAATAAACATAAATAAAGGCTGAGAGTAAGAAATCCTAAATAGGCACAATGTAAGTTATAATCACAACCGTTTAATCCAGTTAATATCAAAGTAATAAGCCAATGAAAACAGTGATACTGCAACAGATAAGTGAATGGATGACAATCAAATAAGAAATGCAACACATAAAATAGTACTCTCTTGTACCCATTGCGGTGTGCAGCCCGCTCATTTATTTATCGTCGACGACGCTCACTAGGGTTGTGCAGAATCCGGAAGGGGCCCCTTACGGCCCAAGAGCAATATCAAGCCATCTCGTGGCATCCATTAGGCCCTAAGCCTCATATCAATATCAATATAATACTATTGTGGCGTGCAACCCGATCCCATACTTAGTCCAGAATCATATAAGCCCCTCGGGCATAATAATACAGAAATATTCAGCCCAAACTTCATTAGAAATATTATTTAAGTTCCAAGTTTTGAGAAAAAGTGGCTGAGTTTGCAAAGCAGTCTTTAAATACTAGGACTGAGTTCAATTGCCAAAAAAATATGGTAAGAAACAAATAAAAACAATCCCTGAAGGATGAAATCAGTTGGCACGAGGCCCAATTATGACAATTAATCCATTTTTATAAGGGTATCAACTAAGCTTCAATCAATTAGGTAGAAATTTTATTAAGCGAGACGGACCAAGTCACAATCCCCGATGGTGCTCTACCCCACGCCCGTTATCCGACGTGCAAGTCACCTCAATATAGCACTACGATGTGCAAATTCGGGGTTTCAAACCCTCAACACAGCATTTACATATATTACTAACCTCAAGCCGGCTAAAATCCTAGCTCGCTATGCCCTTGCCTCTCAAATCGACCTCCTTGCGCGTCAAATCTGACCAAAACCACAACGAATACGTCACATTATGCTATAGGATCAATAGCCTGTCGAAAATAATCGAAAAATATCAATAATTCCGAAATTGACAAAACTCGAGCCCCGGTACCACTTCTCAAAACTTAGAAATTTTTACATAAAAGTTTTATTCATCTTCTCCCGATTCCGTACATATAAAGAACACCAAAATCGGAGTCCGTTTGACCCCTCAAATCGACCCCTAAAAGTCTCATAATCTCAGGCCCTAAAATCCTATTTTTCTACTATTTTTCATGAAATAAAGGCTGGGATTATGGTCTATATTACCCATAAATGAGTTTTAGTAATCAAATCACTTACCTCTGTGATACCCATTGATTTTCTCTCTTAAGAATCACCTCATTATAGGTATACTAGTCACGCGTTTTACTGCTACCAATGGATTTCTTGTGAAATTCAAATGAATTTAGGCTTTTGAATCACTCAATTTGACTTTATAATGAAGGAGATATGTAGGTTTTAAGATTTGTAAATCGTGCAGGTTTTTTAATACGCCGTCAGAGGCAAATTCGTCATTAACCTGAAAATCTGGGCAACCTTGGTAAAATGGCCATAAAATCCTCATACGATGCCCAAATTCGACGATTGTTTTTGCTACGGGTCCGTAATTACGATACGGATCTAATGCCTCATTCAAAATAGTAATGAAGCTCATTTTTTCAATATGATATCATTTATGCTTGAAGAAGCAACGTCGAAGCACAAGAAAAACGAGCACAACGTAGCCCAAACCTATTCGAAACTCACCCGAGCTCCTCGAGACCGCATACGAACATACTAACACGTCACATATGATCATTCAAACTTAGTTGCACTCTCAAAATACCAAAACTAACATCAAAACTCCAAACTTACATCGGATTCAAGCCTAAGTTCTTCTAAAACTTCCGAAACACGCATTTGATAAAAAACCCAACCAAATCACCTCTGAATAACCTGAAATTTTGCACACACATCCCAAATCACCTAACAAAGCTACAGCAACTCTCGTAATTCCATTCCGACCCTCAGATCAAAATCTCACCTATTAACCAGAATTTGCCAAAATACTAACTTCGCCAATTCAAGCCTAATTCTACACCAGACCTCTAAAATAACTTCCGATCACACTCTTAAGTCACAAATCATCCCCTGCAGCTAACCGAATCACCGGAATCCATAGCCCTCTAACTCATAGGTCAACATGCGGTTGACTTTTCCAAAATAAGCCTTCCTTAAAGAGACTAAGTGTCTCATTTCCTTCCAAAAATCAACCCAATTCAACTCGTTCACACAAGACAATGATAATAAAGCATAACGAAGCAAGAAATAGGGGAAACAGAGCGGTTCTCATGAGATGACGGGTCGAGTCGTCACATCAACCTATGGGATCCTATTAGCCTAAATAACTAACACACTAGTATATCCCATTTGTTCTGCGCAGACGATATAACCCTAATGGCAAAGGCTAATAAAAAAACCTCCATACAATTTAGAACAACCTCAATAAATTTTGCAATATGTCGGGACAAAAAATCAACAAGGAAAAATCTAAAATCTTTTTCTCACAAAATTGCCCTACACAGCTGGCCAAAGAAATTGCCTTAGGATTCAACATTAAGATCACCAATAAATTTGGAACCTATCTAGGCTTTCCAATCCTCAAAAATGCTTCTAAGGCATCTTACTATCAATTCATTATCGACAAAATACGGGCTAAGCTTTCCAACTGGAAAACAAACATTCACAATATAGCAGGAAGGACTACCTTGGCACTAGCAACCCTCAATTCAATCCCAAACCATGCTATGCAATATACCATGCTCCCTAAAAAAATGCTTAAGAAAATTGATCAAATTCAAAGAAATTTTATTTGGGGTACCACGACAAGTCGTAAAAAACTTCATCTTACTAATTGGAACATCATCACTAAGCCCAAAGTTTTAGGGGGTCTTGGAAAGAAAGATGCCCATTCAAAAAATCAAGTACTAGTAAGTAGCTTATCATGGATACTTCATAATAATACTTCCTCCCCTTGGGCTAACCTCCTAATCCGTAAATATAGCAATAAGAGTTACAACAACTCCTCTTTCATTTGGAAAAGTATCCTTAATAGTTGAAAAACCTGTAGCCAAGGCATACAATGGCTCCCAAGCAAAAAATCGAACCTAAATAGTTGGGAGACCCAATGGATCCCCGATTTACCTCCATTGAGACCATGCATTGATGGCCCTCTTTAGCTAAATGAGAACAACCTCCCCGTTAAGAAATTACTCCATAAAGTGGAATGGAACTTCAACAAAACCTCCTTTATCTTTTCCCCCCCTCAATCTTGGATAAGGTCAATTCAATTCCTCTACCCCTTTAAAACTTTGATAAGCCTCTATGGAGACTTAGCCCAAATGGAATATTCAATAGTAAATCTTGCTATCAATTGCTGAACCATTGGGACATAGATACTAATCACGAATTCGAGTGGATATGGAAATTGCCTCGTCCTAATAAAATTAGATATTTTATTTGGCAAACTCTTCATAATAAAATTCCATGTCGTTCATATCTATACCATATTGGGATCAACATAAACCCAAACTGCCCAAGTTGCCAAGATAAAGAAGAGACAATCACTCACATCTTTCTCAATTGCCCCTTGTCTCAGGCATATAGAAGCAGCTAAAAATTGCAAGTCTGATCTCTAATGAGGACATGCATTGGATCATCAATTTAAAGGATAGGAGTATCAACACTCTACCCTTAAAACTTCCTTGGAATAACCTTCTTCCTTTCCTTCTATGGGGAATTTGAATTAACAGAAATAACAACAATGTCAACAATACTCACTACACCCCACGCTTGGACGACATTTGCAAATTGGCCTTTGAATTCCTCCTTTTTAACTCCACTGGTGCAAACCCCCACAAATAAATCTATTTTAACCGTAAAATGGCACCTACCACATATGACTGGTGTAAATTGAACACTGATGGGGCCTTCACAAACGTAGGTAATAAATCAGGCATGGGTGGAGTCTTTAGAAACCATCATGGGAAATGGATATTAGGGTTTCAGAATATAGACAAAGCACTATCTCCACTACACTCAGAACTACAAGCAATCCAAGAAGGATTAAGAATAGCAACTACTTACAACCTGTTCCCATTAGAAATAGAGATAGACTCCACCGAAGCCATCAATGCAATAAACCATGATCACTTTGTCATAACTAACACTGTTCACTCATGCAGGTTATTGATGCTCCAGCAGAAGGACCTATTCCTACGGCATAACTTCTGTGAAGGAAACCAATTAGCATACCTTATGGAAAAGGATGCATGTAAAGATGTTTTTTGGCAACCAAGCAAGGACACTACAACATTGCATCGAACTCCACCACATTTTATGAACTTAAAACTAGCAAAGGACCTGGAGGATTTCCACTTCCACAAGAAGTCACTAGACATTTCGGCTTGTAATAGACTAAAATTACTAGGGAATCAAAATGTCACTAATATTGGGGCACTAATGTGTGACACTCTTTACTCTTGCAGTACTTGTACTAAGAACCATTCCTAGTTTTTATATAATATAGATAAAAGAATTAACTAACAAATTGAAATAGTAAATTAACAACTAAAGATACGAAGGGTGGGACACAAGATTAAGGAGATCTATAGTTATAATTTTCCCAATTATCGGAATCCTACCCGCTACATCTTTTATAATTTTACCTAATTATTCTCTACTGATCGTGAGTACTCGACTTATTGTAATTCTATCTCGAGCAACTACAATAATGTACTAGTCATATACTCTCGAATTACGCTAGCTTGCACTTTTTCACCGCTCAATATGATCATTTCAAAGCTTCGTTATCTCTAATCTTCCTTTTAAACCCATCGTATTGATCTATCATATATGTTAGGAGTGACATTGTTAAATAGCCACCTAAATATGTACTCTTTTTCAAGCAATACATAATAAATAGGTATCGTTAATTGAGAGCTCTTCAATTAGCTAAAATAAGCACGTAGTTGAATAAAAAAAAAGTCAAAGACTCAATCATATCAAAATATATCAAGAATTCATCCTAAAAAAGGTTCAATCAAAACCCTAGATAGCAAATTAGCTATTCATAGTAGTATGCAAAACAACAATTCTAGAATTCATAACCAATAATGAAGATAGGAAAAAGAAAATAAAAACTCGTAGAAGAATTCTTTGCCTTGCTCCTTGTGTGTTCTTGCCTCCTTAGGTCGAATCTCCCCTACTTAGGTCGAATCTCCCCTCCTTAGGTCGAATCTCCGCTTCGTTGGTCGACTTCCTTTAGGTCGAACCTTCCTCCTTAGGTCAAAATTACCTTTAAAAAGTGAGTTTAAAGACTATTTATATGGGATAGGGTTAGCATGGGGCGAAATAATACAAGCCAACTTTGGCAAAAAACTTTTCAGGTTAGCTCGTTCACTCTCTCGTGCGCACACTGGAGTGAACGAGTGAAGTACTTCTCTTTTACTTTGCTTCCCAAGTATCTTGAGCATTTCCATGCCTTTTTATCTTAGTTCGCTATTTTTTTCTCAGGCTTTTCCTCAACTAGCTCGTTCACTCTCTCGTGTGCACGCGAGAATGAACGAGTAAAGTTCTTCTTTTGTCTTTTGGTCCTGAGTCAATGTCTTTTGGCCGCTTTTCTTCCAACTTGCTCCTACACGTAAGAATGCACGCAATGAGCATAATTCACTCCAAAAAATCATGTAACATATCGTAACCACACAAGTTATGAGTTCAAAGTACGCAAGAAAATATGCATTTTTAGCCATTTATCATACTTCCTCGTGTACAATAAGAATCACAATTGAGGTACCACCTCGTATATATATATCAAGAATCACAACTGAGGTACGGACTTTTATTCATAATTCACAATCTCAATCACAATCTTTCCTTATACAGCCGAGTAAGCCTTACATTTAAATAGTTTTGAAAATATTTTTTCCGAAATAGATACATGCACTTTACCCCACCTTATGACGTCGCGTGGCTTCACGTAATTTCCTTACAAGAAACACACACATAAGTCGCATATCATACCACCGCATGCACATTAACCCCTATCCTTATATCATTGCATGCACGTCAATATCACATCACAATAACAACTCTCACCACAAGTGTCCATATGTCACAGCTTGCAAATAATCAACAAAATCAATGTTTTCACAACAATAGCCCATAGCTCAAGCTTCTCAATATCAACACTAAAAATGAATTTAAATTCTCAACAACAAATATGTCTCAACAATTAACACTTCACCTCAACGTGATAACGGCTTTCACAACTTTAATACCAATAACTCAACAATGAGAAAGATAAAGTATGACCATGATACTAATAAGAATAACTCACAATAGAAGAGATAACTTATACCGATGACTTCAAATAAGAATAATCAACAATGAAAGAGTTAACATGTAACAATGACTTCAAATAATGGTAATCAACAATGAAAGAGATAACATGTAACAATGACTTCAAATAACGATAGTCAATAATTAAAAGGATAACATGTAACAATGAGAGAGGCAACAAGTTAAACTAAAGCATAAGAGAAAAATATGAAGTAAGATATGAATAAGTATTAATAAAGTCATTTAAGGCATGCAAAGATAGACTAGTACAAATAAGAGTAGATTGACTATAAGAATCTAGAACATGATATGAATATTTGATTAAGGCATGGAAAGAGTATAAGTAGCCTAAAACTGGTCAAATACCACATACAACCGGTATACCCACTTGTCACCTTTCGTAGACGGCTTTCACATAACATAAATGGCACATTCAATCCCAAATCCTAAGGGGTAGTTCCCCCACAAAAAGTTAGGCAAAATACTTACCTCAACTAGGCCAATTCAACTCTTGAAAATAGCTTTCCCCTAAAATTTGCCTCCGCACGACTCAAATCTAACCAAAAATCAACTTAATATCATCCGACAATGCAAGAGAAATCAATTACAATATATAAAGCTATGATCTTAATACTTTTCTCAAAAAATCAATAAAAGTCAACCTGGGCCTCGCCCGGTTAAAATCCGGGTCCAGTGGTAGATTATGACTACTTATGACCCCACGAGTTCATGTATGTGATTAGTTTTAAAATTTGAGTCCAAATCGAATTTCAAAACTCAAATTCCTATTTTTCAAAAACTTGATAAAGTTTCACAAATTTTTTACTTTGATTCACATAATTTTGACGTTAAAATCTAAGATATATTGATGGAATATAATTGGAAATAGATTAGAATCACTTACCCAAAGTTTTTAGGTTGAAAATCCCCTGTCCAAATCGCCTCCTACAGAGTCTAAGGTTCTAAAATGAGAGAATATGATATAAAATCACGACTTCCAGCTCTTTTGATCAGCTGTTGATGTCACAATTATGCCATTGTGATCCTCGCTATTGTGAAGTATTCCTCACAAGTGCAACCACTATCAGTCCTATGCGGAGGTCGTAATTGCGACTCTGGCTTCGTGTTTGCGTCTCCATCACAAATGTCACTTTTTTGTCACAAATGCAAACCAGCTGTTGCGATACCCAAGGCCCCCTGACTAAGCTTTCAATTGCGAACATGGTGTTCGCAAATAAGACGCCAGCGGCACCAGGCACCAGATTTTTCATTTTCAGTTCAAAACTTTTCGAAGCATGTCGGAAACTCATCCGAGCCCTCGGGTGTAATGATCGGTCGGCCGTTTTGAGTATTATAGGCACGTTCCCGAATTAATTACTTATTCTAAACTCACTTGTCATTATGTGACTTGCATGTATGGTCGGATTGGCTACGAGGATGTTTCGGAATGAGTTGGGACACTTAGTCCCAAGGTTGGAACTTGGAAGCCTAAGTTATAAGAGTTGACCGGATATTGACTTATGAGTAAATGGCTTCGGAATAGAGTTTTGAT
Source organism: Nicotiana glauca (assembly GCA_026770625.1). NCBI lineage: Eukaryota > Viridiplantae > Streptophyta > Magnoliopsida > Solanales > Solanaceae > Nicotiana > Nicotiana glauca. The sequence continues at coordinate 39,453 of MU684113.1, forward strand.
GGTTACGATAGCTCCGTAATGTTATTTTGGACTTAGGATTGTGACCGAATATTGATTTGGAGGTCTGTATATAATTTTGGCTTGAATTGGTGAAAGTTGAAAAAATAAAAGTTTTGGAGAGTTGAGAAGTTTGACTGAGCATTAACTTTGTGGTTTTTAGACTCAAAATTTTGTTCCGGAAGGTAGAATAGTTCCGTTGTGTCACTTATGAATAATGTACAAAATTTGAGGTCAATCGGAATTGATTTGATAGGTTACAACGTCGAATGTAAAAGTTGGAAATTTCTTTGTTTCATTAGGCTTGAATTGGGGTGCGATTCGTGTTTTTGATGTTAGTTGATGAGATTCGAGGCCTCGACTAAGTTTTCATCGTGTTTTAGGACTTGTTGGTATGTTTGGTTGAGGTCTTGGGGGCCTCGGGTTAATTTTGGATGGTTAACAGTTCAGATTTAGCTTAGGTGATATGCTGAAGTACTTCAGGTCTGATGTCATCGCACCTGCGGAGGGATTGGCCATAGGTTCGGAGTTGTAGAAGTGGCTAGGAGTGCATAGGTGCGAAAAGGGAGAAGGTTGCTGGGAAGCATAAGTGCAGAGGAATATCAACATAGGGGGATGCACTCTTGCATGAAGTGTTCTGCAGAATCGTAGCCGGGCAATGTGGATTCGATCACAGAAGCGATGGATTGTCTGTAGATATAGTGCCGCAGGTGTGAAGAGGGGAACATAGGTTCGCGAGGTCGGGTGTTTAGTGGACTTCACAAAAGTGACAATTTCTCCACAAAATCAGGATCGCAGGTGCGACCCCCGGCTTCGCAGGTGCGAAAAGCCTGGGAAATATATATATTTGAAGGGTTTCGAGATTCTATTCATTTTTTGATGTTGGGAGCTAGGATAAAGGCAATTGTTAAAGGGGTAAGTAACTTTTGATCATTTATATTCATTAATATTGAATACTAGTTGAATTTCCCACCTAGTTTATGTGTTTTAAGGTGGAATTTTGGTAATTTTGGACTTGGGATCGGAGAGTAAGATTTGGGGGTTTAAGTGACGATTTGGTGTCGTAATTTGGTAATTTCGGTATGGTTGGACTGGTGGTTGAATGAGTGTTGTCAAATTTTGTAACTTTTGTTGGATTTCGAGACGTGGGCCCGAGGTTGACTATTTGACTTTTATTAAAGAATTTAGCTTATTTATATGGAATTGATTCCTATACCCCGTGTTGATTGTTTTGAGTTGTTTGTGGCTAGATTCGAGCCGTTCAAAGGATAATTGTCCATGCAAGGGCTTGTTGGAGTAGAGATTTGCGTGTTTTGAGGTAAGTAACACTTTTAAACTTGGTTCTGAGGGTGTGAATCCCTGGAATACGTGTTATGAGGTTAGTGTTGAGGTGACGCACAAGCAAGGTGACAGGCATGTTGGCGTGCATCATAGAAATTGTGACCCGATCGATTCTTTAGTACTGTGTAGTCATCAAACCTTGTTGCTATTCATGAGATCCTTATGTGTTAGATTAATTGGGCCGTAATCCATGTTAGAAATCATGTTTAAGTTGTATGCTTGTCCTGTTCAGACCTACTAGGGTCATCTCCGTTGTTGAATTACTTGATTAAATGGCAATTTTGTACTCACTCACATCTATCATTTGCATATCATATCTTAGTATCTAATACTATGTTTTTGTTGTATAAGATATCATAGTTTGGGATCATTGGCATGAGATTTGTGAGTCCGATAGACTAGAGAGATTGATGACTGAGTTGGGGCTTGAGAGCCGTGTTCTGAGCGAGATTTATGGATCGAGCTGCACGCCGTAGTATGCCTTCTTGGCTTTACACACACACACACACACACACACACACATATATATATATATATATATATATATATATGGGTTGCACAATGCAGCAAGCCTATGGGATTTATATATTGTTATTTGATCGGGCTACATGCCGCAGCTGGCTATATTGGCTTTATATTAGCGCTTGGATAGGATCCGCCCCTTCGGAGTCTGATATACCAGCAGTGAGCGCAGTTACTATACAATGCTGAATGACTGAGTATGATGAGTAAGAGTTAAGACAGTCAGATTGGGTACTCTAATAATGGGAGTACGTGAGGTTATCATTGTGATGCATTACATGTGACATAGAGAGAAGTAACATTCCTCTTATCAGTTATACTTGGCATATTTTATCTGTATTGAGCGTCACTGTTAAACTTGAAAGCATGTCTATATTCCTGTACTGCGTGCCAACAGATTTTGCATTTCTCTAAGATATTATTTTTACATTTCTTATCATATCTATATTGTTTGAAAATCTATGTTTATATTGTATTGGTTGAGCTCGTCACTACTTTCAGCCCAAGGTTAGTCTTGTTACTTATTGAGTATATTCGGTCGGTTACACTCATACTATACTCTGTACTTCGTGTGCAGATCCAGGTACTTCGGGGCACGAATATTGCTAATTTTGGAGCTTTAGTTGTTCAGAAACTATAGAGGTAGCTGCCTTGGTTTCCGTAGACCTTGATTCTCCATCTTTTCAGTTATTGTACTATTCTATATTTCTAGACAGTGTTTAGTGGTAAGACTATGTTGTCATTTAGATTCTCATGTACTCAGTGACACCCGAATCTCAGGGAATTTGTATAGAATTACAGTACTATTTTATCAGTTATTGTGAGATTCTCACTATTAAGCTTATTTCATTGTGTTTTAAACTCAAAGATGTGTGTTTAATTGTGATTGTCGGCTTGCCTAGTATTGCGATAGGCACCATCATGACATGTGACATTTTGGTTGGTGACAAGTTGGTATTAGATCCTAGGTTACATAGGTCTCACGAGTCATGAGTTGGTTTAATAGAGTCTTGTGGATCGGTACGGAGATGTCTATACTTATATTTGAGAGGCTGCCAGAGCATTAGGAAAACTTCATTTTCTTGTATTCTTGTCGTGCAAATTTGTTGATTCTGGAAACTCACATGCTACCAGATTGGGCGGACGACCACTAGTAGTACCAGCTAGGGATATGAGAGGCCGGGGCCATGGTAGAGGTCAAGGTGCAGCTCGTACAATAGCTGGTATAGAAACTATAGACCCAGTAGTTGCTCCAGCTAAGGAGCAGATTCTAGATGTGGTTGAGCCATTGGGACAAGCTCAGCCACCTGATGTGCCCATTATGATTCCAGGCCTTAAAGAAGCTTTTGTCCAGATATTGACTATTTGTACTAGCCTTGCTCAGGCGGTATCAGTTCCGGCCACGTTAGCAACTTCTCAGGCTGGGGGAGGTGCTCAAACTACTAGCATCTGTACTCCAGAGCATATGATGCAAGGACGTCAGACACCGGGGTGTTGCTAGCCTAGCTAGTTGAAGTTGCTCAGGCCCAGGTGTGTCCCAATATGAGTGACAAGGAGTAGAAGTGACTAGAGAGGTTTGGGAGGCTCAAGCCTCTATCATTTAGTGGGGTTGCGTCACAGGATACTTAGGACTTCTTGGATAGGTTCCAGTGGATTCTTCGCACGATGGGTATTCTCAAGACTAGTGGAGTCTCATTTACTACTTTTAAACTGATGGGGGAAGCTTTTAGATGGCGGGAGGCCTATGAGCGGAGCAAGCCAGCCGGTGCTGCACCACTTTTATGGCATAAGTTCTTTGTTCTCTTCTTAGAGAAGTTTGTACCATCGACCCATAGGGAGGAGTTATGTATACATTTTGAGCTGCTATGCTAGGAGGGTATGATCGTGACCCAGTATGATATGAGTTTTTCAGAGTGGGCTTGTCACGGGGTCTGGTTGGTTCCCATATAAAGGCAGAGGATTAGGAGGTTTGATTGATGGCCTTAAGTATGGACTGTGCTTTGTTATGACTCGAGAGAATGCATCTTGTGCTACATTCAACGAGGTGGTTGATATTGCTCGGAGGCTAGAGTTGGTCTATAGTCAGGAGCCTGAGGAGAGGGGGGCTAAGAGGCCTTGTGGTTCGTGTGGTTTCAACGCTATATCTTCCGGAGGGTAGTCTTACCATAATAGGGGTCATACTTCTAGGCCCGCTCATATAGCTCATCTGGTTCATCATGGTGCAACAGCTAGCCATGGTTCATACATTGCTCGCCCGAGTCAGTCATCTCTTAGTGCCCTCCCAGCTCAAATCTCGTCGTGCTCCATCAATTAAAGGTTCATCTGTTCTAGATTCTTCTAGCAGTTATTCTTGTTCTTGAGGCCCGATTCAGTCCCCACCACCATTGTCGGATTAGAATTTCTACGAGAAGGTATTATCCTCGTCTCTTGGGAGGTCTGGTTCTGCAGAGGGGTCAAGCTATGAGTTCTCACTAGTTACTTTAAACCCCGCTCAACGAGCTCGGGGTGGGGCTTAGACAGCTAGAGGTCACCCTAGAAAGAGAGGCCAATCAGGTGGCAGTCAAGCTCGATGCTATGCTTTCCCTGCCAGACCAGAGGCCATTGCTTTAGGTCAGTGATCACATGTATTGTCTTAGTTTGCCACTTGGATGCTTCTATATTATTTGACCCCAGTTCCACTTATTCATATGTATCATCATATTTTGATCGTTATCTGGATATGCCCTGTGAGTCCTTAGTTTCACATGTTCATGTATGTAAGTTGGTTGCAATTCTATTACTGTGGACCCTGTCTATCGGTGATGTGTGGTGACTATTGGAGGATTGGAGACTAGAGTTGATCTCTTATTAGTTAGTATTGTTGAGTTCAACGTGATTTTGGGTATGTATTGGTTGTCCCCATGTCATACAATTCTGGATTGTCACGATAAGACCCTGACATTGGCGATGCCGAGGTTACTTAGGATCGAGTGGAGAGGTTTTCTAGATTATGTTCCCAGCAAAGTGATTTCATATCTAAAGGCCCAACGGATGTTTTGGGGGGGGGGGGGGGGG
>MU684113.1:45583-61857 GCA_026770625.1 Nicotiana glauca
TTTGTGAGGGATGTTGATGTTGATACTCCTACTATTCATTCTATTCCGGTAGTGCAAGACTTTTCGGATGTGTTTGTTGATACCCAATTTTTCCCTATATAATATTTATAAACAAAATGCTTTCCAAGTAACACGTACATGCTATATAAGCATGTTCAAGTGTTTTGGTATTTTTTTCCTAATTTTTAAAAGATTTCAAAATTAATTTATTGTCCATTCTAGCAGTACAAAATCAATAATTATTTTCAAAATCATCAATTTTGGTGAATAATTTATTTTATTCTCATATTTATACCAAAATATATTTAAGGTAATTTTTATATATTTTTACAAATTCATTTGGTATTATTAAAGCTAAATTGCGTATAATTGCAATTCTAGCCTATTTTAAGATTTAATAGTATTTTATAATTATAAAATCAGTTCCAATATTTTTAAATTAATATTTATATATTATTAATTGACTCAGTACCTTTAATTTATTTTCAGAAATCCTTTACTATTTTTATAAAATCAAAAGAGAAAAACTGGCTATCTAAAAACTAGCCTCATTTCATTTCAATTGCAGCCCATTTGATATTACAATTCTAGCCTAAATTAACCCCCTAATTGACCCAATTTTAAATCCAGTTCTGGACCAGCACAATCCCAAATTACCCAACCCAAATTCGATTTAACCCGATCACTAACCCACTTATCCAACCCGACCGGTCCCTCATTCAATCTAGGCCATTTATCTAAATGATCAACGACCACATTTCATTCTTACCTTTTTTAATTCCCCAACCCTAACCTAATCCCCTCATTTCGACCAGGCAGCCGCCTTTGAATGCTCTCCCTCTCTCAAACTCTCTCGAAGGTTCCTGGAACCCTAACCTCTCTCATCCTCTTTGACCACAACCTCACCGAAATCCATGGCTTCTCAGGCCATGGATGACATATACTCACCTCCTATTACCCCTGTGTTCCTGATACTTGAAGATTCGAGGCCATACCTCGAAGGTCTTCTCTCAGACCTTCGCCGACTCGAGGTTTCCGGCCATCTCCGGCCTTGTTTCGGCGTATCCTAGCCTCCTTAATCTGATTCTTACCTTCTCTAACTCTGATCGGTGACTTTTCCAAGCCTTTCTCATCCTAGGGTTCTTCTGAAACCCTAACCTTTCAAGTTTTTCTCCGATTCCTTTTAGATCCGTTGTGTATCTCTATTATACTTGACTTTTTAAATGATTTCGAAAAATTTTCTTTTGAAAATTACTCTCAAAACCGTTCTTTTCCGATTTAGGGTTTTTTGGAAAGTGTTTAAGAGTTTTATGATTTTTCTTCTTTGCTATTCGTGTGTTTGCCTCTGCTGTGTTCTCGTATCATCTTTTGTATGGTTCTCATACTGTGTTTTCTATACTACTGTCTTGTAGATTTTTCTATTGTATTTTTACTATGTTCTTATATGTTTATCATACTGTGTTTTCCTATATGCTTTTTTGCTATACTTTTCCGGCTATTCTTGTGTTCTTCTACTATATTTTCCTTGCTAAGTTTCTTATGCTTCTTTGTTTTCCTTCTACTGAGCCTTGTTTAAGGTTTTTCTAAGTATGCTTCTCCAATTGTTCTTATCAGTATTGGCCATTGTGTGGTTTGAATCCTTCTACTGTGATTGCATGTTGCTTTGCTATCATGTCTCATGAGTTCTGTTGCTAGAGAAAGCATGGTAGAAGCTTCAGTTCTGACTCTGAAACCTCTATACATGTTTTGATCCAATTGCTTGCTCTCTCTTTGTGATTTTCCTGAACTAGGGTTCTTACTTCAAAAAACCTAACTCTTTCAGGATAATTTTAGAGTTTTATATGATTCTGACTTTTGAAAAACTCTTCCAAACTCTATTACTGGATTTTAGGTTGATTTACACGACAGTCTACTTTTATACTCACATGCTCCTTATATATGATGAACTTTCCTCTAATTGGTTTTCAAATTTACAATTAGCGTAAATCTCCTCCTGAATATGCTTGATTAATTTTTCGTCCATCTTTTACTGATTCCCTAGGTGATTTGGCTTAAGTAAAACCCTTCTTTATTTTTATGTGACTTGGTTCATTCATACCAAATTTCAGACCTTTGTGATTTACTGGTTGTCAACTGATTCTCTTGCCTCACTTGCATAAACCGTGTACTGTCAAGACCATGTCCTTAAATAACCTGTATGTACTTGCCTCTAATTTGCTACTTTGCACAAAAGGTTTTTTAATTTCTTTCCTTAATTGGTTTATACCGTTTGAATCTTAATCCCTTAATTAAAGGGAGTCTTATGTAATTGATTGACAATCAGGATTCTATTATTTTCCTACCTTATTTTCTCATGGCTTTCACAATATAAATAGACACGATTTAACAATCCTACACACGATTGAACACACTAAAAACTACACAATTTCTCAATTCTCTTTTGAACTCTCACTTAAAAGTATTATTGCTTCTTGCTGTACTTTGGCTTTCTACAAGATTACTGCTTCTCTTTATTTGTCTCTTTGAAACTGTTATGTCCTGACTTAATTTTCAGCATCACCCCAATGTGTTTATTTGCAGTCCTTGTATCCATGTCTATTTTCTTTTCTCTGTAAAGTTTAGCATCTAACTTAATATGCCTACATGCTACTTGCTGCTTGTCTTTCTTGTGAACACTTGCTCCCTATGCCATTACCCCCTATGTGTTTGTGAGTGGGGACTTAGGGCATGGCAATAGGAATTATTGTCCATGAACTAAGTTTTGACCCCCCCTAACCTCTAAGTAAGCTGGAGGGTGTGCAAGTATGTCTCATTGCCAGGTATGCCCTTTGCCTGCTCTTTCCTTGTATCATGCTTCTATTATAAATCCCCATACCCCATTCCCCTATGTATGCTGAATTAAAGTTTGTGACCTGGCAGCATCTAATTGCTGTCTAGGGCTGAACCTGACCTTCAATTGGTCCTAGCTCCTCAATTTTAAAGCTGACAGGCTGGTTAGGGGTGTGCCAGCACCCCAATTGCTGGGCATGACCACCAGCCTGCCATGGCCTTCCCTAATCTCTCCTCTATTTCACTTACACTTATTCATAGACTCTAAGTTCTGCCCCCTCCTATGAGCCTTGCCTTGGGACCTTGAGTTCCCTCTGAACTTGGACATTTGAGGGCTGGCCCTTCCACACTGCACTATAATTATGCAAAAGATATTTGGGATGTAAGCGTTGTTTGGAGTTCATGAAACTCCTTGGAACTTTGACCCATCCTAAATAAGAGAAAGGCTTGGTTTATTTCATGTATCTGATTAGGAGTCTGAATTAGGCTCTCTTTGGTTGGAATTTAAATTTCTGATGTAATTTACTTTTTCCGGATTCATTCAAGTTGTAATAATTTATAATAACTATGGGGTGTATAGTAAATGGGGGAGGGGGGGAGGGGGGTCTCTCATGTTTTGTATGTGGGGTAGATATCATGCTTTAGGTTTTATTTTCTGCAATCAAATCATCTTCGTTTATGTATCTGCATATTGATATCCTGCCTATAGGTCATTTCACTATACATTTAGAAATCATGCTTATAAGGTCATTTCATTATCTATTTAGAAATCATGCTTATAAGGTCATTCATATCTGCATCTAGAAATCATGTCTATAAGTTTGTTCACATCTGCATATAGAAATCATGTCTATAGGTATACTCATCTGCATATAGAGACCATGACTATAGGTTTTTTATGCACTTCTGCATCTCATCTATCACTAGGCAAAAGGTTCATAGGCTCAAATAACCAAAATGCACGCTAGATATCATGTCTATATGACTTCTGCGCTTTTTTATAAACGTTTTAAAATCAATCGCGCGTATAAAGCATGCCTATAGGAATAACTAACTGAATCTGAATCGTCTATTTCACTTGCAAGTCTAAAATCAGTGGTAAAATTGTTTTAAAATCTGCAGAATTTTTGTGTGTATTTATGAAATCAGTGATCCTCTTTAAAATCAGTATGCCTTCTGCACTGGTAGATATCACGACTACAGGCCTTATCTAGGAAAACCTATAGGCAATTAAATAACTATACCAATCTTAATAATTACAACCAGCAGACAGGTCTAATTCGGACTTCTTATCTGAAAATATGTGATATATCAGCCGCCCTTCCTACGTTAAGTTTAATTAAAGACCTAACCAGTATTTGACGTCATGCTATGTATTTGCCTTTAAGTGAGGAGGCCTGTCTGAGCCATAACTGCTGCTTGCTTCTCCCCTTATTTGATTATATGTTTTGTTTGTCACCTATACTTTTATCCTTTCTTCAACTTTTGAAAAGCCCCAACTGTCACACCTCCTTTTTTGCTACTTTTACTACACCTCGGGAAGAGATATAGTAATAAAGGAGTTTTTCCAATTTAAGGACAATCGAAACGGGATTCATTTTTATTCAATGGTTCAGAGTCGCCACTTGAGAGATTTATGGTGTCCCAAGTCACCGGTTTAAATCCCGAATCGAGGAAAGGTTCAACAGTCACGAACCAGAAATCCGGGTAAGGAATTCTGTTAACCCGGGAGAAGGTGTTAGGTACTCCCGAATTCCGTGGCTCTAGCACAGTCGGTCAACTGTCATATTTGGCTAAAATGTTTGATTTTAATACATGTTATCCTATTTGTGTATTTTTAGAATTAATTACCGTTTTTGTCAAATTATTTTATTTTATGAAAGTGAACGTCGTTTAAGGACATATTTTCAGATCACGTCACATGAAATGCACCCGAATCCTCGACATATTCTCATTCGACATTTTTGGATTTGGATTTGGGTTGCATGAAATGCACACCCATATTAGGAAAATAATATTATTAAAAATCGCGCCTAAAGCAGCTAACGTGTTATGTCTTTTGGGAAAGTCGTGAAATTCGCTAAACGGCTTGTCCCGAATACTAAGTATTCTAATAAGCAACTAATGAGGGCCCCGCAATTGTATATTATTATTGGGCGAGGCTCGTCTCATTTTATTATTAAGGCTAACTAACAATCTAAAATTCTTTATTTATTTGGTTCTAATAGTTAATTAATTCACGAATATAAATTCGAATCTCGAATTCAAGTCCGAGTTTAAACAAAAGGGTAAAACCTTTTAGCTTAAACCCGCTACCTAATTCAAGACCCAATTTTATATTTATGGATTAATTTTCCATGTTCTTACTTGTATATTTTATTACATTTGGACTTCCAATTCTTATTCAAATCTTAACAGCGTTTTTTAAGACTCAAGCTTGGCCCAGTGAAGTAATAGAAGATCTAACTCATGCATCCATATCAGATTTAACTACCAATAATTAGCCGATTCCATTTTTATACAACTGATTAAACCGACCAGTTTCACAAATTGATGGACGGATGTGATCTCAAATTGCTTAGGATTGTGCCGTTTTTAATTCTAACAAATCCAAAATTCTGTTATTCCCATTTTTTACTACTACTTTTGATTAAGCAACATGTAATAGTCAATTAACTACTTTGAAATTAATCACTATAGTGAAACGAATCAGGTATTGATATTACTTCCTTCTAATTCTAATGATTATGATAACAAAATAAAATAACGAAACTAATAGATTTGAATTAATAAGCAATAGTATTGCTATGATTAAACACAGTCTTGTTGATGAAGATAAAATAATTCTAAGTGCTTTATATCACTTCTAAATGGCTCGTAAATGTCCTTACAGTAGAGACAATCAACAGAAATCTAATGGCTTGCTCTATAAAATTATCATGAGACCAAAATGCATGTGAATTTAATGATTAGCTGCATATACAATTTACACAGTCCTACTTATATATTTTTGTAATGAATTTACAATTCAAACTACATAAATTCCACAAACAAATAGCAGAACAGGACTTCATTTCACTCGAAAAAATTTGAAAGTACAACCGTGTACCTGGAAGAGGAGGAAAATGTTTGAGAATGAGAAGATGAAATCAGCAGCAATTATACAGCAACAACAGATCAGCAACAGCCCATGAATTAGAACAATTTCGATAAAAAAACAAACAACAATTCTGGAATTGATTCGAAACAGATCACATGCCAATCATCAACCAAACTAACATCAATTGGATCAAAATCCACTCAAACTCAACCAAAATTACTTCTGCAATTTCAACTCACAGAAAATGATCTAAGAAAGGTAATTTAACCACCAGAGATGAAGATAACCTAAAGTGTTTCAGTGAAACAGTAACACTTTTTGAATTTTCAGGGTTTTCTCTTGTTTTTCTGTATTTTTGAGGGTTTTGAATTTTGGAATTGAATCTGAAAGTTCAGAAGCTTTGGGGAAATTTTTGGAGTGCCCAAAAACTTCTCATTTAAGGCAGAAACTGCCTATTTATAGAATTAAAATTGGAGGAAAATTCAATTTTTAGTATTTATGTTTTGGTCCCCTTTTATTTCAATTACACCCTTATTCTTTTATTAGTTATTCAACTAGCTACCTTTATTTGTGAGAAATCACACCAATTACCCCATCTAGAACATTCTATCTTAGTGTATTACCCTACATACCCCTACTTCTATTAGAAAATTATCCTATTGCCATTTTCTTCAACCCAGAATGCCCCTACTTCCTTAGGCTTATTACTGTTAAACCTTTTAATATGCCCAAAAGGCCCCTGAACCTTAATTGAATTTACTAACTACCCTTTGGCCCTTTACCCCCTTTTTTTTAACCCTGAATTATTAAACTATGACCCTATTTATCAAAATTCATCAGAACTACTGAATTAACTAACAATTAAAAATCTAACAGCTATAACCAAGCAACTTAACAAAGCAAAATATTATAAAATATTAAAACCAAAAGCTATCATTAATGAACATACTTAACACTAATTTCTTTATGACAAAATGATTAACGGATTTTAGGAAGAACAACTAATCAAACAAAAACTCAACCATATCAATTTAATTTTAAACTAACAGATACTACAAAGAATCAGTAAACCCTAATAACACTAAACAACCACGAAAAGAAATGAATCGAAAATCATGACAAAATCAAAAAAGAAAAAAAAAATTCGTGCAGAAAAAATAGAAGAAACTGAAATAAAGAAAAGGAGAAAGAACTTAGCTTGATTTTCTTTTAGCTTGCTTCGATCATTTTTTGAGTTGAAATTGTTGGAATTCTTTAGGATCTATGATCCGTAACATACCGAACATGTGTTTTTCCAAAAAGAAAACACCTGTTTGGGATGTTACGACCAATGAATCCCTAAGAATTTTAATAAAGGTTCTTGGCCAGAAAATTTGGAACTAATATTTGAGAAGTTCTGGTGGGATTTGGGGAATATGACTTGGGTATTTGGGATGAGGTGGTTAAGGTGAGTTTATGGTGTAAATTAGGGGTGATGTGGGGTAAGTGTTGTTCGCCGGAGTTAGGGTTCCGGCGAGACTAAATTGACTATTTGAGAAGATGGGGACTTATTCAAGGAAAAAGAAGTAGAGGGGTGGTAAGAGGAGGTTGAGATGCTTCTATGGTGTTAAGGGCGGGTTGATTGGCATCAATGGTGTTTCCTGCCAGTAGGGTTCCAGCGGGATCAGAGGAATTTGCTGGCGGTTGAGGAAGACGAAATAAAGAAGATGATAAAATGATATTAGGTATCTGTATCATTTACTATATTAAACGAATATTAATGATTTATGGCCGTTAGATTAGATGATTCAACGGTTCAGATTAATTGAACCTTAAAACAGTGTCGTTTGATTTTAATGAAAGTGTGACATCGTCCGTTAGATCAATCAAATGAACGGCTCATATTAAAGCATCCAAACGTCATCGTTTTATTCATCAGTGGTTTGTGTTATGTGACCGTTGGATCATGGGTGATCAATGGTTGGGATTTAACGACGCCAAACGGCGTCGTTTTTATTAGTTAGGGCTGACCGGGTTTGGGTAAAATTGAACCTGGACTGGGGCGTGTATATGATGGGTATTTGGGCTAGGAAATAATGAGCCCAACAGCCTTTTCATTTTTCTTTTTAATTTAATTGTTTTATCCTTATTTAAGAATTTGTATTTTTGTCTTATTTTTTTTTTGATTTTTGTAGAGATGCAAGAAAATTAAATTAGCAATTAAACTAAACTACTTTAATGCATAAAATTATTTTAAAACTAAATCAAGACAATTTCATAATTAAAATGCAAAAATGCTAAGTGAACTATTTTTGTGATTTTTCTTTAAATTTCTAAAATGAATTAACACATTCTTAATACTAAAACGTAAAATTAAATTCCTAATGCAAATGCACAGAAAATGCAACAAAATTCCTAAAATTGTAAAATTATTTTATTCGGAGCTTTGTGGAATAATTTGCTTAGGGCAAAAATCACGTGCTCACAGCTGCCCCTCTTTGCCCGGAAATACAAAGAGTTTTCGTGCAAAGACAAGTAAGCGGAAATGAGAGATTTTTGCCCGTTCGCATATTCTGTGTGAAGCATTTTGAAAAGTTTGACCGCACCCTGCTTCAGAGGTTGCCTACATATCCCAGGCTAAACAGGAATCAGGTCAGTGTAGTTCAGGAGTGTTTGGTAGCTGGGACTAGCATGAAGCTGTGATTTTACTGCTGTTACTGTTTGCTGTCCCCCTTATTACACCGTATAAAGACAAAAAGAAGCTAGCCTAGGCTATGTCCTGTGATTTACAAAATCCTATCTAATGCCTGGTATTTTGTGTTTTTGTATTGCCTTGATCTTGTATCTTGCATTCTTTCAATGGAATTTTGATTGTTGCCTTGACTGTGTTTTGAAATATGTGTCCATTCTTCAGGTGGACTCCTGCTTGCGATTGCTTGAAAAAGTATTCCCTTGTTCTTCAGGTGGGCTCCTGCTTACAAAAATAGACAAACAAAGAAAATTTTCTGTCCCAGTATGGTGATTGGGCATATCATGTTATTAGATATTAAATTTCAAAGCTAAAATTCAAATTGTACTTCCCTTGTTTTTCAGGTGGGTGCCTGCTCACTGCATTTGAATGGATATTCCCTTGTTCTTCAGGTGGGCGCCTGCTTGTTGAATTTGAAATGTATTCCCTTGTTCTTCAGGTGGGCGCCTGCTTACTGAAATTGAAATGTATTTCCTTGTTCTTCTGGTGGGCGCCTGCTTGCTGAAATTGAAATGTATTCCCTTGTTCTTCAGGTGGGCGCCTGCTTGCTGAAATTGAAATGTATTCCCTTGTTCTTCAGGTGGGTGCCTGCTTACAACAAACATACAAAACAAAGAAAATTTTCTGCTCTAGTTTAATAACTGGGTGCATGATGTTACTAAATGTCATCTTGAGAGATAAAGTTGTATTATACTTCCCTTATTTTTCGGGTGGGTGCCTGGTTGCTGTACTTTGGAATGTATTCCCTTGTTCTTCAGGTGGGTGCCTGCTTGCCAAATTTGAAACGTATTCCCTTATTTTTCAGGTGGATGCCTGCTCGCTTCATTTGAAAAGATATTCCCTTGTTCTTCAGGTGTGTGCCTGCTTGCAAACATAGAAAAACAAAGAAAATTTTCTGCCCCAGTCTGGTGGCTGGGTACAGCATATTATCAAATATACAGATTGAAAGCTAAAATTTGAATTAAACTTAAACTTCCCTTATTCTCCAGGTGGGCGACTGACTGTTGAAACTTGAAATGGATTTCTTTGAACATTGTTGCTTTTCTTTAAAACTTGAACTGTCCTCCCTTGTTCTCCAGGTGGGTGCCTGACCGTTACAACTTTTTGTGTTCCCTTGTTATCCACATTGGTCACATTCACTTTAAAGTGATTAGTAAGAATTTGAATCTTTTGTCCCTGTTCTAATCAACGAATAATTTGTTAGTATAAAATGGTGGTTAGCTGCTGGCATTCTTATTGGCCATGCTTCTGCTTCTGGACTTGCTCCGCCTTGCTTTTGAACTTATCTTGTCTTGCCTTAATTTCCGGCTAACTTTCAAAATTTCTGATCCTGATGACCCGAATGTTTTCCTCATGTTACTTTGTTTCTTTCTCCAACTTTCTGATTTCCATTAATACTTCATGTTTCACTATCTTTTAATGAATTCCTGGTCTCATTGTTCCATACAACTGGGAAGCTGGTAGTTAGCTTTGACTGAAAATGTCTTATAGACAGATTTCAAGAAAAATAAAATGCAATGACCTCGAAATTTTGATGATAGAAGACTCTGAAAAGAGAAAGAAAATAGGACTTATCTGAGTGAGAAGGCTGATTCCGTTGATCATGCCATGCATTTTGGATTAACCAGCCTAGTCTGTCCAACCAACCGACTGTCAATTTCCCATTTGTTGTTCCATATTTCACAACCCGATCTTCAACAACACCCAAACCTTACTTGTTTTACCACTTTTCAACCTCAAACTTCTTTCATTTGCCCACTTTGGAACTTACTTTCGCCTTACGGTGCCCGTGAGGGTTTTCACCAATAAGACTCTCTCATTTTTAGTCTTTCATCTTCTGGTACCGGAGTGTTGTCCATAACATGATTCACCTTACCTGTTTGTATTGCCATTTGTTAAAATTGATCAGAAGGTCTTTCTTTGGACCGTAATGTGGCTTTTGGATGGGTTTAGAAAGAAGGGTATAAAGGCTCAAAATATTCCAACGTGGGTTCAAAAATTACAACTTCTGGAATCATATTTCTTGTAACAACCATAACTTCTGCCCCAATTTCCTTCTTGGGGATTCTCGGATTTTTCTTCTGTTGTGACTGAACCTCAGTGAGGCTGCCTACGTACCCTTTCGGGATCAAGTCAAACGTAGTTCAGGTCATAAATTCGCTTCATTGTTGCGATGTTTCCTTCCTTCCATCCTTCTTCTCTTTTCTTCTTTTCTTTTCTTTTCTTTCTTTTCTTTTCTTTCTTTTCTTCTTTTGTTTTCTTTTTCTTTCTTTTCTTCTTTTCTTTTCTTCTTTTCTTTTTCTTTTTCTTTTCCTCTTTTCTTTTCTTTTTTTTTCCTTTTCTCCTTTTCTTTTCTCTTTTCTTCTTTTCTTTACTTAATTTCTCCACTTAATTTCCTCGTTCAATCCTTGATTTTTGTTGTTGATTCCGAAAGAGGGATATGNCCAAGCGACGAAGGGTCGTGGTGCTGACATTGTATGCAACTCAGATGGTGGAGAATGGATCAGATCTCCATGTACCTGGCATTGATGACACTTGCGCACAAAGCTGATACAGTCCCGTTCCATAGTAAGCCAGTAATATCCTGCTCTGAGAATTTTCTTTGCCAGCACATACCCACTCATATGTGGTCCACAGACTCCCGCATGTACTTCGGCCATAATCGTTGTAGCTTGTTTTGCATCCATACACCTCAACAAATCAAGATCTGGGGTTCTTTTGTACAAAATCCCTCCGCTAAAGAAGAATTCGCTTGCCAATCATCTGATAGCTCTCTTTTGATCCCCTGTGGCTTGTGCCGGATACACTCCCATTCTGAGGTACTCTTTAATATCATGGAACCATGGCTCTCCATCAAGCTCTTCTTCCACCGTATTGCAATAAGCATGTTGATCCCGGACCTGAATTTGTAATGGGTCCACATAAGCCTTGTCATGATGATGTAGCATTAATGCCAGAGTGGCCAAAGCATCAGCAACTTCATTATGAATTCTCGGAATGTGTTTAAATTCTATAGACTGAAACCGCTAACATAGTTCATCCAGACACTGTCGGTATGGTATGAGTTTTAAGTCCCGTGTTTTCCATTCTCCTTGAATTTGATGTACCAAAAGATCCGAGTCGCCTATGACCACGATCTCTTGGACACCCATATCTACAACCATCCTTAAACCCAAGATACATGCCTCATATTCAGCCATATTGTTGGTGCAAAAGAAACGGAGTTGAGCTGTGATAGGATAATGTTGTCCCGTCTCTGAAATAAGTACCGCTCCTATCCCAACGCCTTTGTTGTTGGCAGCCCCATTAAAGAATAACTTCCAGCCAGGCTTTTTATCTTGCCCTGGTTCATCAATGTACATTGTCTCCTCATCAGGAAAATATGTTTTCAACGGTTCATATTCATCATCAACTGGATTTTCTCCTAGGTGATCAGCCACTGCTTGTGCTTTCATCGCAGTGCGGGTTACATAAATAATGTCAAATTCTGTGAGCAGGATTTGCCATTTAGCAAGCCTCCCTGTGGGCATAAACTTTTGAAAGATGTACTTCAACGGATCCAATCGGGAAATGAGATAAGTGGTATAAGCTGACAAATAATGTTTCAACTTCTGAGCCACCCACGTCGAAGCACAGCATGCCCTTTCTAATTGAGTGTATTTTACCTCGTAAGATGTAAATTTCTTGCTGAGGTAGTAAATTACCTGCTCTTTCTTCCCTGTAACATCGTCCTGCCCCAGTACACAGCCAAAAGAATTATCCAACACCGTCAAATAAAGGATCAGAGGTCTTCCTGGCTCAGGCGGAACCAATACAGGCGGATTGGCCAAATATTCCTTGATTTTGTCAAATGCAGCTTGGCATTCATCTGTCCATTTAACTGCAGCGTCTTTCTTCAGTAATTTAAAGATAGGCTCGCAAGTTGACATAAGCTGAGCAATGAACCTGCTGATATAATTTAACCTGCCGAGCAAACTCATCCCTTCTTTCTTGCTCTTTGGTGGAGGCAATTACTGAATGGCTTTGATTTTGGACGGGTCCAATTCAATACCACGTCGACTTACCACAAACCCCAACAACTTCCCTGATGGCACTCCAAAAGCGCACTTTGCTGGATTGAGTTTGAGATTGTACCTGCAAAGCCTCTGGAAAAACTTTCTCAGGTCTTTAACATGATCACACTATTTTCTAGTATTGATAATTACATCATCTACATAGACTTCAATCTCCCGATGTATCATATCATGGAACATGGTGGTCATCGCCCTCATGTATGTTGCCCCTGCATTTTTAGTCCAAACGGCATCACCCTGTAACAGTATGTCCCCCATGGTGTAATGAATGTCGTCTTTTTAGCATCTTCCTCATCCATCAAAATCTGGTGGTAACCCGCATAACAATCTACAAAAGAACCGATCTCATGTTTGGCACAATTGTCAATCAGTATGTGAATGTTTGGTAGTGGAAAATTGTCTTTTGGACTTGCCTTGTTAAGATCTCGATAATCAACACACACTCTGGTATTCCCATCTTTCTTTGGCATAGGCACAACATTGGCTAACCAGATGGGGTATTTGGTAACCCTTATAACCTTCGCCTCAAACTGCTTATTGACTTCTTCTTTTATTTTCACACTGATGTCTGTCTTGAATTTTCTCAGCTTCTGCTTGACAGGCGGGCACTCCGAGTAAATGGGCAATTTGTGAACCACCAGATTAGTACTTAGACCCGGCATGTCATCGTATGACCATACAAAGATGGCTTTATATTCAAACAACAAACTGATCAACTCATCCCTGAGCGAAGCTTCCAAATGGACACTTATTTTTGTTTCCTGAACATTTTCCTGATCCCCAAGATTGATTGGCTTTGTATCATTCAAGTTAGGTTTGGGCTTTTCCTCATATTGACTCAACTGTTTACTAATTTCTTCCAAAGCCTCCTCGTCATCATACTCCACCTCATCATCACATTCAATTTCTTGTATTACTATTTCACATTAATTATCAAGACTAGGCCGGGAATTCATCATGCATGACACATCATTGAAATCAGCATAAAATGGACTGTACAATAAAAAGAAAAGAAAGACAAAATAAAAGCTATCAGGAATGGAGATAAAGAAATTGCATTTCATTGAAATTCGTAAGATAACAACGTTTGACTCATCCAATTGGACGGAACATAGAAATCTGAATGACACCCCTAAAATAAAACAGATTTAATACTCAAAAAGCAAATCAAAAACTAACTACCTCGACTCCCTCGGAGTTGGAAGAGGAGTAGCTTCCCAGTTATTCAGATTGGCCCGAGATCCCACGAACTGGACATCAATTCTGCTTGGACCCTCATCTGCTTCTATCATATCCACTTCTTCGAACAATTTCTCAAATATTTCAATTAATTCTCTATCAGGCCTTATCTCTACTGAGATGGGCATCAGTGTTGCCGGGCGCTTATTAGTACCAGACCGGACGAAAGAACGGGAAAGGCGAGGGATAGGTTTAGGGAGGGTCCACACCTTTTTTTTCAATTTCTGGGCTCTCCTTATATCAGAAATGGTAGGTTTAAAGCCCAGCCCAAAAGTATCAATATTACCAGGAAGAGACATTGGTTGTGTAATACCCTGTAACAAAGCTCCCAATCCCTTACCGGGTAGAAATCCATTTTTCATCATTTCTGTGGCAACCATAACAGATGCGGTTGCCACCTTTGGCATAGGAACATGCTCACCCTCCGGGATTTTAGTGGCCGATACTGTATCCACCACTTGTTACACACATGGGCCCTTATCATCCTCGACTTCTTCAAAGGGAGTAATAGTATTGCAAAAATTGTCCTCCTCGTGGACCACAATCTCTTGACGATCCCATTCAAACTTTACTATCTGATGTAGTAAAGATGGCACAGCCTTTGCAGCGTGGATCCATGGTTGGCCCAGCAAAAGATTATAGGATACAGCAACATCCTGTACTTGGAATTCCATTGTGAACTCCACAGGCCCAATTGTAAGTTCTAGCACAATGTCTCCAACAGTATTCTTCCCTCCCCCATCGAATCCGCGTACACAAATGCTGTTTTTGTAAATTCTTTCGTTATCAACCTTTAGCTTCTCCAGAGTAGACAGAGGGCATATGTTGGCACTTGACCCATTATCAATTAGCACACGGGTCACTACAGAATCCTCGCATTTCACAGTAAGGTACAGGGCTCTGTTGTGTTCAGTTCCCTCCACTGGCAATTCGTCATCTGAGAATGTCACCCTGTTCACCTCAAAAATTTTATTCGCGATCTTTTCAAGATGATTTACTGTAATTTTCTCGGGCACATGTGCTTCATTCAAGATCTTCATTAGTGCACGACGATGTTCATCTGAGTGAATTAGCAGAGACAACAGAGAGATCTGTGCCGGCGTTTTCCTTAGTTGTTCCACTATCGAGTAATCTTGTGCCTTTATTTTTTTCAGAAATTCCTCGGCTTCCTCCTCAGTGACAGCCTTTTTCACAGGAGCCGGATTGTCCTTGGTTAGTTTGTCTTTTCTTAATTCTTCGGGGGCAAAGAACCTCCCCGATCTTTTCAAACCATGAGTTTCACAAATTTCATCTCTGACCTCTTTCCCCCGATACATGACAATCACTTTGTTGTAGTTCCATGGGACAGCTTTTGCATCTGCAACGGGCAATTGAGTTACCAGTTTGATGATGACCGGTTCTGCTTGGGCTCCTTTTACAACTAACACGGGCTTTACAATTGCCCCTGGTACTATCACTTTCACTGGCTCTGGTTTTGTTATCAATAATGGCTTATTAATCACTTGTTCAACTGCAACCACTGCTCCCCCACCCATTGCCTTTTCATCTACCTTGCTTTCACTTGCTTTGATCATCATTACCGTTTGAGATGGCTTTTTACACTCTCCCCTATGTACCAACTCAATCATATGAGCTTCATGATGAACAGGTAGGGGATTCTGTGTAATATTAGGAGTTTCAGGAGCCTGAACTTCAATTCTCCTTGAGTTAATAAGCTCTTGAATAGCAGTCTTCAAGTGCCAACATTTCTCCGTGTCGTGCCCCGGAGCTCCTGAATAATATTCGCAGCTGACGGAATGGTCCAGGTTCCTTGATGGTGGGTTTGGGATTTTTGGTTTAATAGGGTTTAGAACTCCAAGCTGCCTCAGTCTGTGAAATAGACTGGTGTAGGATTCTCCTAATGGAGTAAAAGTCTTTTTCTTCTGCAGCCTATCATTTCTGATAGCAGGGTTTGGGCGGAAGCCAGTTCCACCAAGGTTTCTGTATGTTTTGGGAGGTAGGTATGTATTCTGGGTATGATAGGTGTTGTGAGGAGTGTGTACACGCCATGGTGCTTGTGGTTGTGGGTAAGTTTGGGCATGATGGACTGAAAAGTGGGGAACAGGGGGAGGATAATAATATTGTGGTGGGTTGTATGGTGTAGGTGGATAAGGTTGGTGATGTGGGTGGGGTTGATGATAGTAAGGAGAAGGACCCCTGGACCATGTCCTACCTTCCACAACAGCCACTTCTTCTTTCTTCTTCTTTCCCAGGACCCCTCCAGTGCCCGTCTGGATGGCCTGAGTTGTAGCCTTTATCGCCGAGT
>MU684113.1:68361-99312 GCA_026770625.1 Nicotiana glauca
CGCCCGGCTTTGCAACTTATCCAAACCTCGTTCTAATTTGAAAAAAGACTCTAACAGAAGAGAAGCTACACGAAGTGCACCCTTCTCCATGATGTAGAAGACTCAGAAAGAGGGAAGGATTCGCGACAGTTTATATACAATTATAACAAATATTAAAGCGGTAAAACATTTAGCACATAAGGCATGGAACATGTAGCAAAATCAAACAACTCCAAATACAACAATTTAACTGAGCTCGAATTCTTGAACCCTGAACCAAAATTCTGGGTTCTTGCTCCCCGGCAGAGTCGTCAGAGCTGTCACACCTCCTTTTTCGCTACTTTTACTACACCTCGGGAAGAGATATAGTAAGAAAGGAGTTTTTCCAATTTAAGGACAATCGAAACGGGATTCGTTTTTATTAAATGGTTCAGAGTCGCCACTTGAGAGATTTATGGTGTCCCAAGTCACCGGTTTAAATCCCGAATCGAGGAAAGGTTTGACTCTATTCAACAGTCACGCACCAGAAATTCGGGTAAGGAATTCTGTTAATCCGGGAGAAGGTGTTAGGCACTCCCGAATTCTGTGGTTCTAGCACGGTCGCTCAACTGTCATATTTGGCTAAAATGTTTGATTTTAATACATGTTATCCTATTTGTGCATTTTTAGAATTAATTACCGTTTTTGTCAAATTATTTTATTTTAAGAAAGTGAACGTCGTTTAAGGACATATTTTTGGATCACGTCACATAAAATGCACCCGGATCCTCGACATATTCTCATTCGACATTTTTTGATTTGGATTTGGGTTGCATGAAATGCACACCCGTATTAGGAAAATAAAATTATTAAAAATCGCGCCTAAAGAAGCTAACGTGTTATGTCTTTTGGGAAAGCCGTGAAATTCACTAAACAGCTTGTCCCGAATACTAAGTATTCTAATAAGTAATTAATGAGGGCCCCGCATTTGTATATTATGATTTGGCGAGGCTCGTCTCATTTTATTATTAAGGCCAACTAACAATCTAAAATTCTTTATTTATTTGTTTCTAATAGTCAATTAATTCACGAATATAAATTCGAATCTCGAATTCAAGTCCGAGTTTAAACAAAAGGGTAAAACCTTTTAGCTTAAACCCGCTACCTAATTCAAGACCCAATTTTATATTTATGGATTAATTTTCCATGTTCTTACTTGTATATTTTATTACATTTGGACTTCCAATTCTTATTCAAATCTTAACAGCATTTTTTAAGACTCAAACTTGGCCCGGTGAAGTAATAGAAGATCTAACTCATGCATCCATATCAGATTTAACTACCAATAATTAGCCGATTCCGTTTTTATACAACTGATTAAACCGACCAGTTTCACAAATTGATGGACGGATGTGATCTCAAATTGCTTATGATTGTGCCGTTTTTAATTCTAACAAATCCAAAATTCTGTTATTCCCGTTTTTTACTACTACTTTTGATTAAGCAACAGGCAATTGCCAATTAACTACTTTGAAATTAATCACTATAGTGAAACGAATCAGGTATTAATATTACTTCCTTCTAATTCTAATGATTATGATAACAAAACAAAATAACGAAACTAATAGATTTGAATTAATAAGCTATAGGATTGCTATGGTTAAACACAGTCTTGTTGATGAAGATAAAATAATTCTAAGTGCTTCATTTCACTTCTAAATGG
The DNA here is from genome assembly GCA_026770625.1 of Nicotiana glauca. Taxonomy (NCBI): domain Eukaryota; kingdom Viridiplantae; phylum Streptophyta; class Magnoliopsida; order Solanales; family Solanaceae; genus Nicotiana; species Nicotiana glauca. The sequence continues at coordinate 70,043 of MU684113.1, forward strand.
CTCGTAAATGGCCTTACAGCAGACACAATCAACAGAAATCTAATGGCTTGCTCTATCAAATTAACATGAGACCAAAATGCATGTGAATTTAATGATTAGCTGCATATACAATTTACACAGTCCTACTTATACATTTTTGTAATGAATTTACAATTCAAACTACATAAATTCCACAAACAAATAGCAGAACAGGACTTCATTTCACTCGAAAAAATTTGAAAGTACAACCGTGTACCTGGAAGAGAAGGAAAATGTTTGAGAATGAGAAGATGAAATCAGCAGCAATTATACAGCAACAACAGATCAGCAACAGCCCAGGAATTAGATCAATTTCGATAAAAAAACAAACAACAATTCTGGAATTGATTCGAAACAGATCACATGCCAATCTTCAACCAAACTAACATCAATTGGATCAAAATCCACTCAAACTCAACCAAAATTACTTTTGCAATTTCAACTCACAGAAAATGATCTAAGAAAGGTAATTTAACCACCAGAGATGAAGATAACCTAAAGTGTTTCGATGAAACAGTAACACTTTTTGAATTTTTCAAGGTTTTCTCTTGTTTTTATGTATTTTTGAGGGTTTTGAATTTTGGAATTGAATCTGAAAGTTCAGAAGCTTTGGGGAAATTTTTGGAGTGCCCAAAAACTTCTGATTTAAGGCAGAAACTGCCTATTTATAGAATTAAAATTGGTGGGAAATTCTATTTTTAGTATTTATGTTTTGGTCCCTTTTTATTTTAATTACACCCTTATTCTTTTATTAGTTATTCAACTAGCTACCTTTATTTGTGAGAAATCACACCAATTACCCTATCTAGAACATTCTATCTTAGTGTATTACCCTATATACCCCTACTTCTATTAGAAAATTACCGTATTGCCATTTTCTTCTACCCAGAATGCCCCTACTTCCTTAGGCTTATTACTGTTAAACCTTTTAATATGCCCAAAAGGCCCCTGAACCTTAATTTAGTTTACTAACTACCCTTTGACCCTTTATCCCCCCTCCCCTTTTTTTTAAACCTGAATTATTAAACTATGACCCTATTTATCAAAATTCATCAGAACTACTGAATTAACTAACGATTAAAAATCTAACAGCTATAACCAAGCAACTTAACAAAGCAAAATATTATAAAACATTAAAGCCAAAAGTTATCATTAATGAACATACTTAACTCTAATTTCTTTATGACTAAATGATTAACGAATTTTAGGAAGAACAACTAATCAAATAGAAACTCAAAAATATCAATTTATTTTAAACTAACAGATACTACAAAGAATCAGTAAACCCTAATAACACTAAACAACCACGAACAGAAATGAATCGAAAATCATGATAAAATCAAAAAAGAAAAAAAAATTCGTGCAGAAAAAATAGAAGAAACTGAAATAAAGAAAAGGAGAAAGATCTTAGATTGATTTTCTTTTAGCTTGCTTCGATCATTTTTTGAGTTGAAATTGTTGGAATTCTTTAGGATCTATGATCCGTAACATACCGAACATGTATTTTTCCAAAAAGAAAACACCTGTTTGGGATGTTACGGCCAATGAATCCCTAAGAATTTTAATAAAGGTTCTTGGCCAGAAATTTTGGAACTAATATTTGAGAAGTTCTGGTGGGATTTGGGGAATATGACTTGGGTATTTGGGATGAGGTGGTTAAGGTGAGTTTATGGTGTAAATTAGGGGTGATGTGGGGTACGTGTTGTTCGCCGGAGTTAGGGTTCCGGCGAGACTAAATTGAATATTCGAGAAGATGGGGACTTATTCAAGGAAAAAGAAGTAGAGGGGTGGTAAGAGGAGGTTGAGATGCTTCTATGGTGTTAAGGGCGGGTTGATTGGCATCAATGGTGTTTCCTGCAAGTAGGGTTCCGGCGGGATCAGAGGAATTTGTTGGCGGTTGAGGAAGACGAAATGAAGAAGATGATAAAATGATATTAGGTGTATGTATCATTTACTATATTAAACGAATATTAATGATTCATGGCCGTTAGATTAAATGATTCAACAGTTCAGATTAATTGAACCTTAAAACAGTGTCGTTTGATTTTAATGAAAGTGTGACATCGTCCGTTAGATCAATCAAATGAACGGCTCATATTAAAGCATCCAAACGTCGTCATTTTATTCATCAGTGGTTTGTGTTATGTGACCGTTGGATCATGGGTGATCAATGGTTGGGATTTAACGACGCCAAACGGCGTCATTTTGATTAGTTAGGGCTGACCGTGTTTGGGTAAAATTGGACCTGGACTGGGGCGTGTATGTGATGGGTATTTGAGCTAGGAAATAATGAGCCCAACAGCCTTTTCATTTTTCTTTTTAATTTAATTGTTTTCTCATTATTTAAGAATTTGTATTTTTGTGTTATTTATTTTTTTCTGATTTTTGTAGAGATGCAAGAAAATTAAATTAGCAATTAAACTAAACTACTTTAATGCATAAAATTATTTTAATACTAAATCAAGACAATTTCACAATTAAAATGCAAAAATGCTAAGTGAACTATTTTTGTATTTTTTCTTTAAATTTCTAAAATGAATTAACACCTTCTTAATACTAAAATGTGAAATTAAATTCCTAATGCAAATGCACAGAAAATGCAACAAAATTCCTAAAATTGTAAAATCATTTTATTTGGAGCTTTTTGGAATAATTTGCTTAGGGCAAGAATTACGTGCTCACACAAACTCCCTTCCCTTCAGGACTAGTAGTCCCAAATGCCTCCGGGAATGATAGGATCGGGGCAGGTATTAACATGCAATAAGTAACGAAACCATTTCGCGTTTAATACCTTAACGGGGTGGGAAAGGGTAGATATGGATATGATGGCCGGTGCACTAATACCACGTGTAGCCCCTCTTTGATGAGTGATTACCGGGTATTTCATTGATGTGATCCATATTTTAAATAAACCAAGGACCCCTTTCCTTTTACTTGTTTATATTTGTTCGAATGATCTTTCTTAAATTTCTGCTTTCTTTATTCACTTGCAACGTTATGTGAAAACCCCTTCTATTTGAGACCTTTATTTGCTTACTTATTGTTTAAACTCACAATTATAATATGGTCGGGAACCACACTAGTAGATCTTGAGGTGTGCCTAACACCTTCCCCTCGAGATAATTTCGAGCCCTTACCCAAACTCTGATTCTTCAAACTCAAACCCTCCTTAGTGTCCTAATGCACTTAATCATTAGGTGGAGACTCTTCAAACTCCAAAAACCCAATTCCAAAAAGGGAACAGAGTTGTCCTCCAAAATGTCGTAAATCCCGATTTCGCCTTTAAAGAAAAAGGGGGCATTCGACAGCATGGCGACTCTGATGGGAATATTCTTTAGGCTTTTACCATTTCATGTTATTCGTGACTTTATTGCTTCTTTATTGCCTTTATTTAACATCTTTATCTCTCTTCTACTTCGAAACTGACTTGGCTCTTTGTTTTCTTTTCTTTTAATGCCTTTACCGCTTTCCTTCAATACTATTGTAATTATGAGCAATTATTGTAATCATTACTTTATGAACATGAAAATACATGACAACTTGTATCATTCTTGTAAATTGCACCTTCAACATCATATTCCACTCGTGCCAAACAAAATACTATAGAAATGCTTATAATGAGTGTTTGCGCCCTTCCAATATTATACCCCCTAAATTTGGCAAAGGCTTATTTGCGATAAAACCAGTCGATAAACTGGGCAGTCGAAGGTTCCGTACCTTTCCCTCTTGAGTTGTCCGCTCAAGGGTACCAGTCTAATACCCCATATAAACCTTACTCTATTTAAACTATGCATGCGTCACTGTCAAGCTTAGCCGAGTCGGTTATGTTGTCCGCACAATGACTTTTTAAGTTAGCCTTATCTAAAGTCCACCAAGTCTCCTTGAAACCCAAACGGAGACCACCACGTTATGTTCATTTATTTGGAGAACTAAATGCTTTAATGCTAATTATTCATTTAAATAGTTGAGTCCGGTGGGGGTAAGGGTCTAACACTTTGTTTTACAGAAAATGAGGCACGAAGTCCCCAGATTCAGCATGGCAACCAACATACATCCGAGGTTACTAAGCCGGTGGGAAGACCTTAACTCCAGTGATCAAACCCTCATCCACAAATATTTGGGAAATTTGCCTTCTTTTTTGGAAATCCGACCCGATAACAAAATCATAGAGGCTACAACCTTATTCTGGGATTTTGACAGATCTGTGATCCGCTTCGGGGACCTTGAATCAAGATGATGATAGCCCATACAAGTTTTAAGCTTAACACATGTGGCATTGCAAAATCATCTTGGGAAAGGATTCCAAAGAACCAGACAGGTACCATGCTGGTTATACCCCTTACTATCCAAGTTGGTTGGAAGATGATCATGGTGGGTTAGGACAACCCGGCTTTGTTCGAGGCCACAGGGTCATTGACGAAAAGGCTGAAATAGAGGTTAAGTACAATCAATTTCGCAAGAGGATTCGGGAATGCGAAAGCGAGCACCAGGAAATTCAAGAAGCCCATCAAAAGCTGATTGAAGAATGGAAAGATATGGCTGTCAACACTAACAAGCGACTGAGATATCTGGAGTGGGGTTTAGTGGAACTAGAAAGGAAGTTCATCTAGAGGATTGAAAATTGCCAGAACGTTGAAGGAAGTGAAGGAGGACACTTGGCTAGAGCCTACTTGCTACTGGGATTGCGTGAGCTGGTAAAGTTGTTCGACGGAGCTAAAGATGCCAAGTTTGGGAAGGTCCTTCTGGGGTCAAATAGGTAGGATTCTTTTCTTTTTTCTTTAAATGTAATAAGTCCAATGGCCATTAGTGACATTTCTATTTCCCGCAATTTTAGTGTTATTTTGGGATTCGTCTTATTTTTTTATCAATAAAATGAGGTATTTAGCATTGTAAGTTCTCCAAATCAACTTGCCGCTAGGCCTGACTCGGGCACAACGAGGCTCTCAAATTAGGAAACGGTTTATATTCTTGCACTATGTGTTTAAATACTGCAATGTTTCCCTCCTCATAATCCACACTGACTTGTTACCTTTTGTTTTACTTTTTATTTTATTCCCCTTCCCCAAAGGTTAGTTCGTGCACTCTGGCACCGGCATCTTACTCCACAAGATCCAAGGGCCCTCCACCTCCTCCGAGTCCTATCAGAAACAAGAATAAGGGAAAAATGGAAGATTTTAGCAACATTAGGAAGGAGAACTCTGTTGAAAGGGTAGAGGTTCCTCAGGGTATTCAGGTTTCCAAGAAAAGTGCTTCCCAACTCGAACAGAAGTTACTGAAATTTCAGGAAGAACTGGACCAAGTTCGGAATTTAGCAAGCTTCTAATTTTCCCTCACTACCCAGATGTCAACTTCCCAAATTCTCAAAATCCCACACCTCCTCAAAATATCCCGAAACCATAGAACCAATTCACTCCGCATCACCACTGCAACACATGCAACACTTCAAGCAATACCCCATTGCTCATCCCTAAACCACTAAACTCCTCCAATGATCATTACTACAACACCCCCATCTATGTGGAAACCATACCGCACCCCATTCAGCCCGAGTCTGATGAAAAAGACTCTCTTATCAATAATTTTGCCACGAAACTCAAGAAGATGACTATCCGAGTTCAAGGTGTTGAAGGAAGCAAGGGAATCGAGGGACTGAATTATGAAGACCTTTGCATTCAACCAGATATTGAACTGCCCGAGGGGTACAAACCTCCCAAGTTATAGATGTTCGATGGCACCAGGGATCCCAGAGATCATCAAAGGACATACTGTGACAAATTGGTTGGAGTAGGAAAAGATGAAAAGATTCGCATGAAGCTCTTTATGAGAAGTCTGAAAGGGGATGCTCTATCTTGGTACATTAGCCAAGACCCAAAGAAGTGAAAGGGTTGGGTAAGTATGGCGTCCGATTTCATGGACAAATTCAGATTCAACACGGAGAATGCACCAGATGTGTTCTACATCTAGAACTTAAAGAAGAAACCCACAAAAATATTCCATGAGTATGCTACTTGTTGGAGATCAGAAGCCACTAAGGTCAGGCTGGCTTCGGGCTCAAGACCAACAGTATTATGAGAGGTTGATGTTGATTGAAGGCCAAAAATTTTCCGACATCATCAAACTAGGGGAGATGATTGAGGAAGGTATCAAAAGTGGTATAGTCAGTAACTTTGAAGCATTGCAGGCTACCAACAAGGCTCTACCGTCTGGTGGCACATCCAAGAAAAGGGATATAGGTGCCGTGATGGTTGCATAGAGAACAAAATCCCCAATAAAATACCAAACCTACCCGATACCCCCTCCTACATATCAACCTACCTTAAATTACCCTGTGCCTTTGCCTTCATACCAAGCTCTACCACCTACTTACCAAACATCTCCACCTCCCGCATATCAGCCTACTTCACCCAAATACTCCCAACCCGTACACGTCTACCAAGCCTATAATACCCAACAAGTTCACTATCAATCACCTCACCAAAATTTCCCTAAACCCCGACCAAACTTCGACCACGGACCTACCAAACAATACACCGCCATTGCCGAACCAATCGACCAGCTGTATGAAAGGCTTAAAGCTGTTGGTTATGTCACCCCTATCCCTGCCATAACTTCAAAAATCCCTTCCATAACTTCAGAAATCCCTTCCTAATGGATCAACCCAAACAAAACCTGTGCATACCATTCTGGCATCAAGGGGCATACCATTGATGAGTGCCACTCCCTAAAGGACAAGATTTAGGCTTTGATTGACAACAAGATCATTCTGGCAAAGGATCCTTTTCCGAATGTCCGCAATAACCCTCTACCTGACCACAAAGGCAGAGGCGTTCACATGATCGAGATAGAAGATGATTGGGATCCCAAAGGGTCGATCGGATTAATCACTGAAGGTGACGAGCCAAAGAGACCGACGGTCACACTTAGTCCGATTGTAGTCCAGATCCAGCCTACTGAAGACGCTGAAGTGAACATGTCCATACCACTCGATCTTGAAACACCATCTTCTGCAAAGATGCCAGAACTAATTAAGGTTGAGTTTGGGTCCCCAACGATGCCTGCACCATTTGAAGTTGCTATGTTACCTCCCAAAGCAAGGGTACCCATCCAAGTGGCAATGTCTGCCATAGCACCATTCCATATGAAGACTATCCCCTAGGATTATATAGCCGAGTCAAGGAGAAAAGGAAAAGCCAAAACTGGAGAAGTAGTTGCGGTGCAGGGTATGAAAAAAACCGGCAGGGTTTATACTCTGGAACATTTAGCTGAATCAAGTAAGTAGGCCTCTGGACGGCCTATTGAAACTGGGCCCTATTATCTCTGGAGGAAGATACAAGCAAAAGAGTACTCAGTCGTCCATCAACTGAATAAAACACCAGCACAAATCTCCATCGTAGCTCTGTTGCAAATCGCCGATGCACAAAAGAATGCCTTGTTGAAGATACTTAGTAAGGCATATGTACCCAGAAACATAACTGGAGGAGAAATGGCGAACATGGTAGAGCAAGTATTGGAGAGTCACAAAATCACTTTCCACGAAGATGAGCTGCCACCTGAAGGGCTAAGCCACAACAAAGCATTCCGCATCACCGTACAATGCGAGGATTATTTCATCACCAGGATTTTGATTGACGGAGGGTCCAGCCTCAATATTTATCCATTGGTCTCTCAGAATATTGGGAAAAAGCCTGCAAGAGATCATGGATGGATCCATCAATGTCAAAGCTTTCGATGGTTCCCAAAGGTCCACTATTGGGGAAATAAATTTGTGTCTACAAATGGGACCGACTTGGTTGACGTTGACTTTCAAGTAATAGACGTCCCAGCATCCTACAACTTGCTTCTGGGACGACCTTCGATTCATGCCGCTGGGGCTGTAGCATTAACCCTACACCAGGTAGTGAAGTTTGAATAGAATCAGCAAGAGGTGATTATTTACGACGACGGTAGCAATCCGGTATACAGTCGCCAGACTATCCTGGCAATCGGAGGAAGAAGGAAGATAGACGGAGAAACTTACCATCACATTGAGGAGTCAACGCTGTTGATAAGGACAAGTGGTGGGATAACAAAATTGAAAGTATACTGAATTGGTATGGAAATGAACCTAGCAAAGGACTCGGCAAGAACCTCCAGGGAATCACCAAACCTATCAAGGTGAAGAAACATGCTACCACTTTTGGTTTGGGATATGAATACACTTGGGAGGAGTTCAACCACTTGTCGCCACCATGGCACAGTCCCTACTATCCATTGGATTATTCGATACCTCCCTTGGAACAGACCTTCCAGGCAACTGATGTCAAATATGGGTCAGAAGAAGAGGAAGCACATGCATTAATAAGGAATTTATTTTTGGAAGATGACAATATGGATTGTTGTGTCATTTTAAAGGAGGAGGGGGAGGAAGGCCCTTCCATTCAAACCGTGAGACAAGGAGCGCGCCTCGACAATTGGTCTATCCGAACCACCAGAGCCCAGAAAGCTTCGGGGTAGCAAGGCTAAACAAAGCACCATGCATCATCTTTATTTTTTCTAGTTGATTTTCTTTTCGCATTTTAATTTCAAAAGAAGAGCTCCAATGTTCAAAAGATTTATGAAATTTATCAAAGCATTTCAGTTTCTTATAAATCTCGCTCTTATTACTTTTCATCATTTATTTATTTACACAGCATTACTATTACTTATCTTGATGAACCAACAATTGTGACTTGCAACGAGACAACACAACAAACGGATATAGACTCAGAAGAAGATGATATACTAGAAGAGGTCATTAAAAAGGTAGAGGATTTTGAGAATAGACCTAAGTCCAACTTGGACGACACTGAGGTTGTTAATTTGGGTGATACAGAAAATGTCAAAGAAATGTGCATCAGTGTTCATCTGTCACCATCAGAAAAGGAAGAGTACACGAAATTCCTAAAAGAATATGAGGACATATTCGCCTGGTCGTATGATAATATGACTGGTTTCGGTACATCCATTATAGCTCACAAGTTGGCAACCGATCCAACATGTCCCCCGGTAAAGCAGAAGCTTAGGAAGTTCAAACCTGACATGAGTTTGAAGTTCAAGGAAGAAGTCACCAAGCAAGTCAAAGACAAGGTTCTAAGGGTAGTAGAGTATCCAACATGGTTAGCCAACATTGTAGCAGTACCAAAGAAGGACGGGAAGGTTAGAGTCTGTGTTGACTACCGAGATCTCAACTGGGCCAGTCCGAAAGACGACTTCCCCTTGCCAAACATACACATTCTAATTGAAAACTACACCAAGCATGAATTGCAGTCATTCATCGATTGTTTTGCTGGGTATCATCAGATATGGATGGATGAGGAAGACACGGAGAAAACTGCTTTCATTACACCGTGGGGAATGTATTGTTACAAGATGATTCCATTTGGGTTAAAGAATGCTGGGGCCACCTACATGAGGTCTATGACTACTATTTCCCATGACATGATACACAAAAATATCGAGGTGTAACATCATCATCAAATCCAAGAGAGCCACTGACCACATGGAAGATCTGAGGAAATTCTTCAACAGACTAAGAAGGTACAATCTGAAGCTAAACCCCGCCAAGTGTGCATTCGGGGTTCCCACCAAAAAACTACTTGGGTTCATTGTGATGTCTTTTGGGATGACCAATGACCTAGTAACATTCACGCATCTGATAAATATTGTATTCCAGCCATATCTTGATTCGTTCATCATAGTATTTATTGATGATATCTTGGTGTACTCATGTAGCCAGAAGGAGTATGCACATCATTTGAGGATTGTATTACAGAGGTTGAGCGAGGAGAAGCTTTAGGCCAAGTTCTCTAAGTGTGAGTTTTGTCTTAGTTCGGTGGAATTCTTGGGGAATGTGTGTCCAGTGAGGGGATTAAGGTAGATCCAAACAAGATAGAGGCGATTCAGAGTTAATCCAAACTATCTTCTGCTACTGAGATTTAGAGTTTCCTTGGTCGGGGCAGATATTATTGTCGCTTTATGGAGGGTTTCTCGACCATTGCAGCGCTTTTGACCAGGTTAACCTGGAAAGGTGCGCCATTCAGGTGGTAGGATGAGTGTGAGGAGAGCTTTCAGAAGCTCAAGACTGTCATGACCATATATCCAGTTCTAGTTTTGCGTTCAAATTCAGGTTTTGATACAATGTATTATGATGATTCTCAGATTGGTATTGGGTGTGTCTTGATGCAGGAAGGTAGAGTGATTGCTTATGCTTGCGCCAGTTGAAGCCCCATGAGAAGAACTACCCTGTTCATGATTTAGAGTTGGCAACCATTGTTCATGCATTGAAGATTTTAAGGCATTATCTGTACGGTGTGTCTTGCGAGGTATTTACGGATCATCGGAGTCTCCAACACTTGTTCAAGCAAAAGGATTTAAATTTAAGGCAATGAATATGGTTGGAGCTGCTAAAGGACTATGATATTACCATTTTGTATCTCCCCGAGAAGGCCAATGTGGTGGCCGATGCCTTGAGTAAGAAGGCAAGTATGGGTAGCCTTGCATTTATTCCTGTTGGTGAGAGACTGCTTGCATAAGATGTTCAGGTCTTGGCCAATTAGTTCATGAGGTTAGATGTTTCGAAGCCTATTCGGGTTCTAGCTTGTGTGGTTTCTTAGTCTTATTTATATGATCGCATCAGAGAGCGTCAATATGATCTCCCCAATTTACTTGTGCTTAAGGAGACGGTTCAGCACGGTGGTGCCAAGGAGGTTACTATTGGGGTTGGATGGAGTGTTACAGATGCAGGGTCAAATTTGTGTGACAAATATGGATGGGCTACGTGAGTTGATTCTTGAGGAGGCCACAGTTTGCGGTATTACATACATCCGGGTGCCACAAAGATGTATCCAGATTTGAGGCAACACTATTGGTGTAGGAGGATGAAGAAATAGATAATGGGTTTTTTAGCTAGGTGCCTAAATTGTCAGCAGGTGAAGTACGAGAATCAATGATCAAACTGTTTTCTTCAAAGGCTTGCGATTCCGAAGTGGAAATGCGAGCATATCACCACGGACTTTGTAGTTGGACTCTCACGAATTTTGAGGAATTTTGATGTTTTTTGGGTGATTATGGATTGGTTGACCAAGTCCGCATATTTCATTCAAGTTGGGACTACTTATTCTTCGGAGTGGTTGGCTGATATCTATATCCACGAGATTATTCGCCTTAATGGTGTGCTGGTGTCTATCATTTCTGATCGGGGCACGCAGTTCATGTCTCGGTTCTGGATAGCCATGCATCAAGAGGTAGGCACACGGGTTGAGTTGAGTACAACATTCTACCCTCAGACGGATGGGCAATCCGAGTGTACTATTCAGATATTAGAGGCTATGCTACGCGCTTGTGTCATGGATTTCAGGGGTTCTTAGGATCAAATTCTATCGCTTGTAGAGTTTTCCTACAACAACATCTACCAATCGAGTAGTGAGATGGCTCCTTATGAGGCTTTGTATGGGAGACAATGTCGATCTCTGGTGGGTTGGCTTGAGCCGGGTTAGGCTAGGCTATTGGGTACTGACTTGGTTCAGGATGCTTTGGATAAGGATAAGGTAATTTAGGATCGACTTCGCGTGATGCAGTCTAGACAAAAGAGCTACGCATACCATAAGGTTCGTGATGTTTCCTACATGGTAGGGGAGAAGGTATTTCTCAGAGTTTCGCCCATGAAGGAACAATGAGGTCCAGGAAGAAGATCAAGTTGATCCCTCCATATATTTGGCCTTTTGGGGTGCTTGAGAGGATTGAAGAGGTGGCTTACCAGCTTGCATTTCTGCGTAGTCTATCGAGTGTTCACCAAGCATTTTGTGTTTCCATGCTCCGATAGCATTTTAGCGATCCGTCGAATGTTTAGGACTTCAACACAATTAAGTTAGATGGGGATCTAACTTGTGATGTGGAGCTGGTGGCCATTTTGGATCAACAGATTCTAAAGTTAAGGTCAAAGAACATAGCTTCAACGAAGGTGCAGTGGAGTGGTTAGCCAGTCGATGAGGAAATTGGGGAGACCGAGCAAGAGATGCGCAACAGATACCCACACCTATTTGATACTCCAATTATGATTCTATACCCGTGCGAGGATGAACGTTTGTTTAAGAGGGGAGAATGTCACAACCCGGCCTGTCATTTTGAGTATTATAGTCCCATTCCCTGATTTATATTATATTCTGTGCTCACTTGTTATTATGTGACTTATCGTGGCGGTCGTTTTGGTTCGTGGGATGTTTGGAAATTAGTTGGGACACTTAGTCCTAAGGCTGGAAGCCTAAGTTGAAAGAGTTTACTGGATGTTGACTTATGAGTAAATGACTCTAGAATGGCATTTTGATGGTTCTGATAGCTCCTTAGGGCGATATTGTACTTAGGAGTGTGACCGGATATTGATTTGGAGGACTGTAGATGATTTTGGCTTGAAATAGCGAAAGTTGAAAAAATAGAAATTTGGAGAGTTGAGAAGTTTGACCGGGAGTTGACTTTGTTGTTAGAGGACTTGGATTTTAGTTTTGGAAGTTGGAATTGGCATGTTATGTCATTTATGACTTGTGTGCGAATTTTGAGGTCAATCGGAGTTGATTTGATAGGTTTTGGCATTGATTGAAGAAGTTGGAAATTCATTAGTTTGATTAGGCTTGAATTATGGTGCGATTCATGTTTTTGATGTTGTTTGATGTAATTTGAGGCCTCAAATAAGTTTGTATCGTGTTGTAGGACTTGTTGGTATGGTTGTTTGAGGCCCCAGGAGCCTCGGATGGATTTCAGATGGTTAATAGATTGAATTTGGCTTAGGTGATATGTTGAAGTGCTTCAGGTCTGGTGTCATCGCACTTGCGGAGGGTTTGGCCATAGGCGCGGAGCTGCAAAAACACCTAGGATTGCACAGGTGCGAAAAAGGAGAAGGCTATTGGGAAGCACATGTGCAGAGGAATATATGCAGAAGCGGACGCGCTCCTGCGCGAAGTGTTCTGCAAACGCGAAGCTGGGCAGTGTGGCTTGGATCGCAAAAACGATAGGTTATCTGCATGTGCGGTCCCTCAGGTGTAAAGAGGATACCGCAGGTGCGCGAGGTCGGGTGTTTAGTGGGCTTCACAGAAGCAACATTTTCTCCGCAAAAGCGGGATAGTAGGTGCGACCCTTTCTTCGCTGGTGCGAAAAGCCTACGCAGTGTATATATTCAAAGGGTTCGAGATTATATTAACTTTTGGACTTTGGGAGCTCGGATTAAGGCAAATTTTAAGGGGATTTCACTAGATTTCAAGAGGTAAGTTACTTTTGATCATTTATATTCGTTAATATTGAACGCCCATAGAATTTCCCACCTAGTTTATATGTTTTTAAGGTGGAATTTTGGAAATTTTGGACTAGGGGTTGGAGAGTATGAATTGGGGATTTGAGTGAAGATTTGGTGTCGAAATTTGGTATGTTTGGTGTGGCTGGAATCGTAGTTGAATGGGTTTTCGGATTTAGTAACTTTTGTTAGTTTTCTGAGGCATGGGCCTGTGGTTGAGTTTTTGAGTTAACTTTCTGACTTTTGTTAAAGAACTTAGCTTATTCATATGGAACTGATTCTTATAGCTCATGTTGATTGTATTGAGTTGTTTGTGGCTAGATTCGAGTCGTCGAAGGCCGATTTGCGAGGCAAGGACTTGTTGGACTAGAGATTTGTGTGTTTTGATGTAAGTTACACTTCTAAACTTGGTTCTGAGGGTATGAATCCCCAAAATATGAGTTATTAGGTTCGTGTTGAGGTGACGCACATGCTAGGTGACAGGCGTATGGGCGTGCACCATGAAAATTGTGACCCGGTCGATTCAATGGTATTGTGTAGTCATCAAACCTTATTGCTATTCATATCATACCTATGTGTTAGAATAATTAGGCGGTAATCCATGTCAGAAATCATGTTTAAGCTCTATGCTTGTCCTGTTGAAGGGTCATCTCCGTTGTTGAATTACTTGCTTAAATAGCAATTTTGTACTCACTCACATCCATCATTTACACATCATATCTTAGTCTCTGTTACTATATATTGTAGTATCATATATCATTGTTTGGGCTGATTGGCATGAGATTTGTGAGCACGAGTGACTAGAGAGATTGATGAATGGTTTGGGGCCTGAGAGCCATGTTGTGAGTAAGATTTGTGGATCGGGCTGCACGTCGTAACAAGCTTTCTTGGATTTATATATGTTATTGTTATGGATCGGGCTGGACATCGCAGCAGTTCCTATAGGCTTTATATATTATTATGGGATCAGTTGTATGCCGCATCACGCGATATTGATTTTATATTAGCGCTTGGGCAGGATTAGCCCTATCAGAATCTGACACACCAGCAGTGAGCACAGGTACCGTACAATGCTGAGTGACTAAGTGTGACGAGTGAGAGTTGAGACAGTCAGATTGAGTACTCTGAGAATGGGAGTATGTGAGGTTATCTTTGTAAAAGAGATGAAGTTAGATTGCCAAGCTCGTGACTCATGGACTGGTCGAGATCGAGATCAGCCAAGATCAAGATCAAGCAAGATAAAGATCTAGAAAGACCGAGGGAAGCCTGCCAAGCCAAATAATGGAAGGCTGAGATATCTGCGATCGAGCGAGGAACACGGCAAAAATCTCGGCACGTATTAAGAAGAGGCCAATCAATCAACTAATCATGGGATTTCTTACTGTATTTGGGATTGCATTAATAAATGGGGGTCTGATCATTTGTAAAAGACATCATATTCACATTACATAAAGAAATATATTCTCTTTCTTTTAAACTCTCAATATTTCTGTTACTTTGTTCATACTCTCCGGTGAAATATTCACTTGGTCTGAGGGCAACCTAGCTCAAGGATCATAGCTATACATTTCAGTTGGTTTGCTTTAATTCCTGTTTACGGTTAATTTCAATACCAATTTATGTTTTGTTCAATTTTTTCTAAGTAATATCACGTGTCCTTAAAACCATAATACAAATTCAATTATTTTCTATTTTAGGTTAAACAGTTTTGCGCCTACCATGGGTCTAAGGATAATAGTGATTGCATGGTACAAATTTTCATAACACACACTATTTTACGCTTTTTCTTTGAAGTGTCTTTGATAACAGGATTAATAGATGTCAAACAATGAGTCAGCACCTCAACACATTAACAATGATCTCAGCCACCACGGCGAGAATGAGAACATTGCACCAAGAAACATTGTACCCCCTATTGGCCTCGATGGAGTTCCGGCTGTAAATCCAATCGACGTCAATTTGCATGTAACGATCAAAGGAAATTTGGCCGTTGATTTCGAACAAAACGTTCATAAGGATACCTGATCAGCTACTCAGAATGCACATGGCGGTGAAGACGGTCGGATCAGACTGCGGGTAATCTTCAAAATGTTGCAGGCCCAACAAGCAGCAATTACTCAGCTCCAAAATTAGAACCATACACCAAGAAAGGTCGAACTCGAGACATCCAAAGAAGTTGTCTACAGAGTCAAATCGGCTTCAAGAAAATCGAATGAGAAGCAATCAGAGAGTATCATAAAGATTCTCAAAGAACTGACCAAGCAAATTGTGATAGGGAAAAAGAAGATCGAGGAAAACGATAAGAAGGATGAAACTAAGATGAGATTGAAGAACTTGAAGTCTCTCAAGAACAAGCTGCTGGGGAAAAGTACTCTGGTGATCTGCGTCAACTTTTGGATGAGAAGAGGGGAGTGAATGAAGGGCTTCTATTGGCTGGATAACAAACTAGTTAAGCAAAAAAAAGGGTGAAAATCCAATTGGATTATGGATGCAAGTGAAAAAGCTACCAGCTGAAGCAGGACCAATTGATCGAGCTAATGCATCAGCAAAAATTGGTAATAAGTCAGATGGTGATTGTGTTAATATGGGGCAAAGGCAAGACATTGTTAAGATTATGGATGCAAGTGAAAAAGCTGTCAATAAAGTAGAGATTAAAAATCCAAATGTATTGAAGTGTGCAGTTGTTCCAAGTCTAAAGAATGCTGGTCAAGCTGACTTGTGTGGGAATGCACCTGACATTGTTCAAAGTCAAGAGGATCGACCTAGAATTGTTGGATATGCTGGGCAGAATTACACACTTCCACTATCTTTGGATGATACTAGTGATCGAGCTAACAAAGAAAAAGTATCAGGTGTACATTTGATAAGGGAAGCTGATACAAAACTAAAAGGAAATGGATTCAATGTTGTGTCATTTGTTGATGTATATGGGGTTCAAATAGTCGAGGGAGGTTTGTTGGAGGGTAACCAGCAGCAGATTTTGAATGTGCTCAATGCAGGAGTGCAACAGCCTCTTAATGTCAATGAAGGGCAAAAAAATACTGGACAAAATCGTGGGGCAGATGTAGGAATTCCAACTGGAGTTTCTAAAGGCTCAGCTCTTCGACCTGGGCACTCTTAACAGGTTGATATTATGGTTTTGGAGGTTGCAGTTATTGAATTAGGTACTAAAGTAACTTCTTATCATAGTAATGCTAATAGGAATTGACAGGAACTTGAGAAAGGAGAATGTGTAACTGGAATTCGTGGCAAATGAGATACTAGTGAAGTTGGTGGAACATATTATAACAACAATGCTATGGATATGTTAGAAGCAGGATCTCAACATGGGCAACAACCAACTGCTAAGGGCTGGTCTGTAGTGCATCGATCACCTAGCAGGAAAGGATCTTCAGATCATAAAAATCTGGAGGCAGCAGCAGAGTTTAAGATGTCTAACTCTTTTGACGCCTTGGTTTGTGCACATGAACATGGTAAACAAGATCTACAACATAAGGAGCTAAATGCAAATTTAAAAAATATGCAACGGAGGCCTCTAGACATTACAAAAAATTAGCAAAATTCTGGTTTTCCTTTGGACATTGTTCCAGTTGCGGGGGAGCTAAAGAGCAATCAAGAACATAGCTCTAATACTCCGAACTTGCAATTTTCCAATCCTCACGTGGAACAAATTATCAAAGATGCGCAGAATGCGATGATGCTAAACACTAATATGGTAAACAACCATGGGTTACATTGAACACTTCCGTTTTTAAAGTACCATCACAATCGTTGGAGTATTGTGGCGAACATGGTGGTGATCATGGACAGTTGGCGCTATCCACAGGAAACAACAATGAGCTTATTAAAGAAAATGTGAGGGCGATGACAATTAAGTCTAAGCTATGGGATGAGCTACCTGAGTTTGATGATGAAGAAGATTTGGGTGTTGATTTTGCGGAGGATTCATCTGATGAAGGTGAGAGGTGTAGTGGAAATGAGGAGATGTTATTAGTAGGATCATCATCCTTTCCAAATATTTGAAGTTCTTCTAAGTTAGGATTGGGAAACAAGCTTAATGCTAAAGCCCTTGATTTTATTCCTAAGTCTAGGCATTAACATAAGACAAATGGAATGACTTTGCAAGAATTTCAACTAGCAAGTCAGCATGGGCAACAACAGACATTGTCGAGCAGTACAACTGTCAATCTTCCAGTAATAAATCAGCATAGATAGCAGCAACATCAGTTTAATGCAACAGCTGAGCAGCACTTGAATGCAAACAATCTTGGAGCAAAATCAAAAGGGCAGCAGCTGGTTGCAAAC
The DNA here is from genome assembly GCA_026770625.1 of Nicotiana glauca. Taxonomy (NCBI): domain Eukaryota; kingdom Viridiplantae; phylum Streptophyta; class Magnoliopsida; order Solanales; family Solanaceae; genus Nicotiana; species Nicotiana glauca. The sequence goes on from MU684113.1 coordinate 87,663, forward strand.
AAGTTTGGAGCAAAGTCAACTGGACAGCAGCAGATTTTTACGACCAATTCAAATGCTATTTGTGTGGCTGATCAATATGCAGTAACTGTAGAAAAGCAGGAGCATCAGCAGAATGAATTAGAATCGACTTTGTCAATTGCTGGACAGCAGCACCAAAATGCAAGCACTTCAACTGCTTTAGCATTATCAAAAGATGCAAAGCAATATCAGGACACAAATGCAACACTGATCACTTTGGAGGAAAGAAAACTACTGGATGCAATGGTAAGTTCCATACCTGTTAAATCGCTAAACCATTCCACTCGTTGGTTGGCTAAGGGCAGGAACAACATACAAGGATTAACACAATAACAAAACAAGACATTGTTAGCAAATACACAAGGCAGAAATACCTTGATGACACAAGATTTTCCTCAAAATTTTCCAATGCATGTGAATGTGGGAAGGGATATTTACGAAGAAGGAGAGGAAGATGCAATTTTGCAAGAATTCCGCGCATAGGCAGCAAAAAAAGGTGATTTATCACCCATGCACAGTGGACAAAGCAAGAATAATCATACACGAAAGAAGAGTTGGGACAGCAAGGTGAGTGAATAAGCAATTATTGGGCGACTTCCAATGAGAGTTGCCAAACAAAAGCAGGTAGCCCCAACTACATCCACAAGGTCCAACCATTCAAAAAAGAAGTGATAAATTTTGAACAATTACTGAAGAGGGTTGACGAACAAGACAAAGAGATAAAACTTAAAGAAGTTGCAAGATCGGACAACAAGGGAAAAGAATTTAATTAATACTACTTTTTATTCTATCAATATGTTAGTATAATCATTTGTAATATCATCATAGAGTATGTTATAAACTCTATGATGATCATAGAATATTTGGTACTTTCAACTTCATATTTTTTACATGCATGCTAGTAGGTGAGGCTTCTTTTAGCCTCAATAGGATTAGTAAGGTAAGGTTTAGCCTGGTTGGTGTTGCCCTTGTCCTATGCCTTTGGAAAAATACCCACACGGCTATGAGATTATATGCCCTCGTGAGAGTTTGCCGGCAGCTACACCATGAATCCTCTATATGAGGCTGCCATCATACGACAATGTGAGGCGCAGAGGAGTGATTATATAGCCAATGCATATGGGCAACAATACCGGTGCTATTGTCCCCCTTATTTGAACTTTTCTTAATTGTTGTATTTTTTCTTTTCTTTTATTAATAAAAAACTAGCCCTAGGCGCTTGCCTAGCGGTCTGCCAAAAATAAAATAAAAAAAGAAGGTGGAAACCTATAACTCCAGGGTCGATCAATTCCGGGTGCACCACCAGTATTGGAAGGACTAGATTACAAAAAGTTTGTACAAAAACATTTTCCCCCATGTGCAGCTTCGAAGCTAATCCCCAAGAAGTTCTGTTTGCCCGAGATTCCAAAGATAATGTGACGACTGATCGAAACACATATGTCAGTTCATACACGTGTGCAATCAAAGGAAATATCTATAAAGATTACGAGATTCAATCCGTCTTGCTAAAGAAATCCCGGGAGACTCTATCAAAGGGTGCCATGATATGGTATGATAATTTACCGCCTAGTTCTATTGACTCATTCACTATGCTTGGAGGTTCTTTTGTAAAGGCACACACTGGGGCCATTAAGGTCGCAACAAGAAAGTCAGACCTTTTCAAGGTAAGGCAGAAAGACAAATAGATGCTCAAAGAGCTCGTATCTCGATTCCAAATGGAACACATGAATTTGCCACCGGTCACCGATGATTGGGATGTTCAAGCTTTCACTCAAGGTCTCAACATTCGAAGTTCCATAGCTTTAGAATAGTTAAAGTAGAATTTGATTGAATATACAGTTGTCATTTGGGGCGATGTACACAATGTGAAACCACCAAATGCGAGATAACTTTGCTAGTGAACGTGGCTGGGACTGTCTACGAAATAAAGTTCCATATAATCGAGGGCGATATAAGGTATAATGCCTTGTTTGAAAGTCTGTCAATCTACAACATTAGGGCAGTACCCTGGACCCTTCACCAGGTTCTAAAGTTTCCAATGCTAGAGGGAAGCAAAATAGTTTATGGGGAGCAGCCCGCCGCCCACCGCCCGCTGCCAAGGAAATATTTATCATCGATAAAGTGATACCAATATCGGTGCTCTCATCAACGAAAGGATCAAACTCGAAGGAAAAATAAGAGGTTAAATAGCAACCATAGACACCGGCCTCTAACCAAGTGGAGAAGCAGGGGACGGACGAGGATGATGAATATGGGGTACCTCGATCCTTCATAATCCCTAACGATTCTGATGCCATAAAATCAACAATCGAAGAGTTGGACAAATCATACTAATCGAACATCTGCCCGATTGAAAGGTATACCTGGGAACGGGGTTAACTCCCGAGCTCAGGAAAAAACTTATTGAATTTTTTATAGCTAATATGGATTGTTTTGCTTGGTCCCATTTCGATATGACATGGATCCCACCGGAGATCACTACTCACAAATTGATCCCAGACCCAAAGTTCCGCCCGGTGAAACAAAAAATGAGACCTCAACCTGAGTTGAAACACACTTTCATCAAAGACGAGGTAACTAAACTTCTCAAATAGGGTCCATCCAGGAAGTAAAATATCATGAATGGTTAGCAAATATAGTAGTAGTCCCTAAGAAGGGAAACAAGCTCAGGATGTGAATAGACTACAAAGACCTAAATAAAGCATGGCCATTTCCTTTACCTAACATCAATCGCATGATCGATGCCGCGGCCGACCATGAGATTCTCAGTTTTCTCAACACCTATTCCAGGTACAACTAAATACAAATGAACACGAAAGATCAGGAAAAATCTTTGTTCATCACTAAGTATGGTACCTACTATTATAATGTAATGTCGTTCGGACTTAAAAATGTTGGTGCAGCCTATCAACGCCTAGTAAACCGAATGTTCGAAGAAGAAACAAGGAAATCTATGGAAGTTTATATCAATGACATGCTAGTTAAGTTCGTGCGAGCAGAGGACCATTTGAAGCATTTGTAGGAACTTTCGTATACTGAAGAAATACAACATGAAGCTCAACCCAGAGAAATGTGCATTCGTGGTCGGGTCCGGCGGACTTGGTTATGGGACTCAAGCACCTAAGTGAGATCCTAAAAGTAATTACCTCACTCTTCCTAAGAACAAAATTTGCATACATTGTGGCAAGACTGGCCATTACAAAAATAAATGTAACGCGAAAGAAAACGCCAGTCAAAAGAACAAAGCATTTTTTCAAGAAACAAATAGGCTGCCTGGGTGGGCTAGAAGGAATCTGATTTATCCCTTTGCCTATAGAAAGGGACCCAAACTAGTTTGGGTTCCTAAGACTAACCCCTGATTTATTTTTGTAGGTCCAAGTGAAGGGAAGTAGCCAAATATGGTACATGAATAGTGGTTTCTCAAAATATATGACTAGAAAGAAGAACCAGTTCCTTTCACTTGAGGACTTAAAGGGAGGTAATGTCTCCTTTGTAAATGGGAAGAAAGGTAAGATTATTGGGGTTGGAAAGGTAGGTAAGATAGACTCTCGCTCCATTGAGAATGTCTACTTGATAGATGGCTTGAAGTACGGCCTGATCAGTGTCACAACTATGTGACAGAGGTAACCTTGTAGCATTCACCTCTATTAAATGCTTTGTGATAAACCTTACCACTGAGAAGATTGTTTGCAGGGAAAATGAGTTTGAAGCTTTCAACTCAATCGACCCAATAACGTCCATGCCCCAGGCAACAAATGGCCAAGGCGTTGACATGGAATGCAGTTCTGTAGGCGGTGAATGAATCAAATCACCGTGCACCTGACATTGATGACACTTCCGGACAAAACTTAAGCAGTATTTTTCCATAGTCATCCAGTAATAACCCGCTCGAAGGATTTTCTTTGCCAAAACATACCCGTTCATATGGGGTCCGCACACTCCTGCATGCACTTCATACATGATTCTTCCAGCATCTTCGGCGTCAACACATCTTAAAAAGTTGAGATCCGGAGTTCTTTTGTAAAAGACATCACCACTGAAGAAAAAACCACTTGCGTGCCGTCTAAGGGTTCTCTTTTGGTCTCTACTGGCTTGTTCGGGGTATTCTTTAGTTTTTCAAAATCTTTTGATGTCATGATACCATGGCTGAATGTTTGCTTCTGCCTCAACCGTATTACAATAACCATGTCTTTCCCGAATTTGGATTTCCAAGGGATCAATGTGGGCATTTCCTAGGTATGGCAACATCGAGGCCAAAGTAGCAAGTGCATCAGCTAGTTCATTGTGATAACGAGGGATGTACCTGAACTCTATTGACTTGAATCGCTTACTAAAATCTTCCACATGTTGCCTGTAGGGGATAAGTTTGACATCTCGAGTCTCCCATTCTCCTTGGGCTTGTTGGATAATCAGATCTGAATCTCCCATGATTAATAATTCTTCAAAATCTTGGTCAATTTCCATGTTCATACCCATAATGCAGGCTTCATACTCGGCAGTGTTGTTTGTGTAGAAAAACCAAAGTTCGGTTGTGGCTGGATAATGCTAACTAGTAGGTGAGATCAAGATTGCCCCAATTCCAAAACCTTTTTCATTCACAGCCCCATCAAAGAAAATTTTCCAAGCATGGGTGTCCTCTAATATTATCTCAGCTGAATTTACCTCTTCATCTGGGAAGTAGGTGCTCAAAGGCTGGTATTCATCGTTAATAGGGTTTTCAGCCAAGTGATCTGCTAAAGCCTCGGCTTTCATTATCGTGCAGGTGACGTAGACTATGTCGAATTCAGTGAGCAAGATCTGCCATTTTTCTAACCTCCCTGTGGGCATCGGCTCATGTGTCCTGGATTTGATGATTACATCGTCAACATACACATCTATCTCTTGGTGTATCATGTCATGCAAAATGGCAGTCATGTACCTCATTCCGATCTGAATCTTCATGCTCTTCAGTTGTAGGTGTTGTTTCTTTCTTCAGCTTTGGATCAAGGCGGGACATGCGAAGCTTGTGACTTCAAATCGTATCTCGGGCAAACCGCATGTTTCTCCACTTCAGCATTTTGAGTTCATTTCTTTTTTCTCTTTTCTTTTTTTCTTTATTTTGGATTGAGACTCATTTTTTTAGTCATCTCAAATATTCGTTCCATCTTCGGACTCAATTTCTATCACTCCACTCAGGAACACTTTCAAAACTCTAAGTGGCCTCGAGCAACAAGATTTCAGTTTACCCAGGAACAGATCTCTATCTCGAGTTGTATAACAACACTATATCTCCGGGTTTGAAGTTCCTATGTAGAATGTATTTATCATGGATCATCTTCATCCTTTTTATGCAATCTTGTTCTCTCGAATACCTATAACTGGAACTCCTCGAGTTCATATAACTTTGTAACTCTACTTGCACCTGCGGTTTCCATATCCAAGTTCAATTGTCGCAGTGCCCATAAGGCTTTATGCTCAACCTCCATCGGAAGATGGCATGCTTTTCCAAACACCAACTTGTACAAAGACATACCAAATGGGGCTTTAAATTTTGTGCGGTAAGCCCATAAAACATCATCCAACTTCCTTTCCCAATCAGTCCGAGTCGCACTCACTCACTTGGTCAGGACACTTTTGATTTCCCAGTTAAACACTTCCACTTGCCTGCTATTTTGCGGGTGGTAAGGTGTAGCAACCTTATGGTGAACTCCATACTTTTCTAACAGCCTTGCAAATGCTATATTGCAGAAATGAGTTCCACCATTGCTGATTATAGCTCTCGGAGTGCCAAACCGTGTGAAAATATTTTTCCTAGGAAATCCTATCACTCTTTCGACATAATTTGTTTGAAAAGCCACAACTTCAACCCTTTTCGAGACATAGTCAACTGCTACCAATATGTACTTGTTACTGTACGAGCTTACAAATGGTCCCATAAAATCAATCCCCCACACGTCAAACACCTCCACCTCTTGAATTGTAGTCATTGGCATCTCATGATGTCAAGATATGTTGCTAGTTCTTTGGCACTCATCACAACTTTTCATCCAGGTATGGCATTTTTGAACAGAGTTGGCCAATACAAACCCGAATCCAACACTTTCGCATCGGTCCGAATTCCTCCAAAGTGCCCGACATATGGTGATGCGTGCAAGCTTGCAAAATAGAAGATTGATCTTTCTCGGGGATACACCTCCGGATCATGTTATCCACACATTTTTTAAAAGTAAAGGTTCATCCCTGTAATATGACTGATAATGACAATGAAATTTTTATTTTGAATTGAAGAGAGTTCATAAGGTACAATATCGCATGCCAAATAATTAGCAGTATCATCATACAAAGGCATCTCCTCCATTTCCAGTGCTAGAGATTGTTCATGCAGGAATGTCTTTGTTATATCTTCAACTTCTACTTTCTTTTCAGCTCCTTCCAACCTTGAAAGGTGGTCTTCCAGTAGGTTTTTCATTCCCTTCCTATCGCGGATCTCCAAATCTAATTATTGTAGCAAAAGAACCCAACGAATCAAGCATGGCTTTGACTCTTTCTCTGCTATCAAGTAGCTAAGTGCTGCACGGTCAGTATCAATAATCACTTTTGAACCTATCAAATAGGACCGGAATTTATTGAATGCAAACACCAAAACCAATATCTCTTTTTAGTCACGGTATAATTGAGTTGTGCACCGCTTACACATCTGCTTGCATAGTAAATTAGGTGCACCATTTTGTACTTTCACTGCCCCAAAACTGCTCGTATAGCATAGTAACTCACATCACACATGAGCTCAAATGGATGTTCCCAGTCGGGTGCAACGATTGTCACACCTCCTTTTTCCGAAAGCTTTATGCCTTTACTACACCCCGGGAAGAGATATAGTAATAAAGGAGTTTTTCCATTTTAAGGACAATCGAAACGGGATTCGTTTTTTTTATTTAGGAATCAGAGTCGCCACTTGGGAGATTTATGGTGTCCCAAGTCACTGGTTTGAATCTCGAATCGAGGAAGGGTTTGACTCTATTTAACAGTCGCGAGCCAGAAAACCCGGGTAAGGAATTCTGTTAACCCGGGAGAAAGTGTTAGGCATTCCCGAGTTCTATGGTTCTGGCACGGTCGCTCAACTGTCATATTTGGCTAAATTTTGATTTTGACACATGTTAAAGCATGTAGTGCAATTTTAGAATTATTTATCGCTTTTAATTGATTATTAAGGAATTGAACGTCGTTTAAGGATATGTTTTCGGATTACATGAAATGCACCCGGATCCTCGACACATTCTTATTCAACATTTTAGGATTTGGATTTAGGTCGCATGAAATGAACACCCGAGTTTAGGAATGTAATTTTATTAAAATCGTGTCTAAAGAGACTAACGTGTTGTTATCTTTTGGGAAGGCCGTGAAATTTGCTAAACGGCCCATCCCGAATCTCTAAGTATTTTTTGATTAAGTAATTAATGATGGCCCCGCAATTGTATTTTATTTGGCGAGGCTCGTCTCATTTTTATTTATTAAAGGCCAACCTAAAGCAAGCTACGATTTTCTACTTATTACTGTCTCTAAAAGGGCCCTAATTAATTAGCATCATTAATTACTATTATTAGAAAACCATTCGCGGAAGTCGAGCTTCAAACTCAGGTCCACACTTGAACAAGAGGAAAACCTCCTAATTCAAATATGCTACCTACCTTGGAAGGCCCAAAACCCGTATTACTATTAAGAAAAAAAAGAATGATTGATGTTGCGCAAACGCGTACTCCAGCTTGATTTTAGAATTGTTATCATGTTATGCGAACGTATGTGCAACCACAATCGTATTGTGACAACATCGTGTTCAGCTATAACCAATTCGAGTAAACCCGAGCCGATAACCGAGCGAGCAAATTCAAAACCACGGACAACAATTACAGAATCTAACAGAATTGTATCACCCGACAAACAATTGATCACCAAGCTAGGATAAAATGAACAGTAGTCCCAAACTCGTGAGTAAATCAATTCACACAATGCTTAGTCTCCCATTTCTAACTACTACTATTCTTCGCTCAAACTTTGGTGCGAAATGCAAAACCAACACCAGATCACTTCATTGTCAAAACCAAAGCAAACCCAGAAACCTTATTGTTCTATATTAACGAAACCAAATTAACTGACCACTTAAAATGTGCATTCTTCGAATAAAATGAAACACGAATGCAACCAACTTAACAACAACTATAATCTCGAAGGACACAAGGTCATTGAATCAGCGACATTAAGACTTAAGAGTAGCAAATAAGTGCACAAATTAACAATCATTACGTTTTAAAAAAAAAACAAAACTGAATATTCACATAACTAACAATCAAAAACAAACAACACATTAAGAAATGGGTGTAAGAAATAGACCTTGTATTGAATGGATCTAAACTTTAAAAATGCTGCTACTCCACAATTAAACCAAGAGCAGCGATAGTAATCCCAAACGTAACTCGAATCAACAAGGATCTAAGATCGGACAACTGGACGTTGATCGGAACCTCATCGGCGACTGAAACAGACTCCTTGGATAACGACTTCCAACCTCGAATGGATGACCTCATCGGACGACACTCAAAGACGGAACTTGACAAACCTCTAGCTCGCCGGAAAGCTGGAAAAAAAAGACGATGGAAATGGGGCTGGTGTAGCTGTTCGTTTGGAAGCTAGTTTCAGGTTGGTCGTCGAGATGGTCGTTCATGGACGAGCTGACTGGTGTGGTGAGGGACGGGCAGTGGTTAGGTTTTTCTGGTTAGGGTTTTGTTGTGGTTTGTTGATGACGGAGATGGCGTGAAATAACGCTGGTCGTTGCTGGGTTGACGACGATGGTGGAGGAGTGAGTCTGTTCGACGGGAGCTAACTCGTTTCAGCCAGGGGGTGGTCGTTTAGGACGTGAAGGTTGTTGTTGGTTTGGGACGTGAGGTTTAGGGTGGTCGACTGGGTGACGCTGGTGGCGTCGTGGTGAGGGAGGAGGCTGTGGCGAATCGGCTGAAGCACTCGTGGTCGTCGTTAGGAGTTCGCTGGTCTTTTGGCGAAGAAGGCCACTGATCGGAATGGGGCTCGGGAGAAGGCTGGCGACGGCGTTATTGGTATGGGGTTAAGGTTCAGCTAGGTTTTTTCTTTTTATTTGTCATGGTCCTCTTATGCTGAAGAAGATGAACAACGCCTATATCTTTTATGCGTGAGTGTGTTAAAGAAAACGTGTATCTCTATCTCCTCCAGGCGGCTGAATAGTATATGTGTATTTGTAGGTCTAGGTTAGTTTAGGGTTTTAGGGTATTGGGCTTGATTTTGGGTATTGGGTTGTTATGGGTTAGGTCCCAATTTGGGCCTAAAAATGGGTCATTTGAACCCAAATATTATTCTTTCCCCGCAACCGAGAATAAAAACGCGATCTTATTTAATTAATCCTACGTAGGCAGAATGACTGTTAAAATGAGACTGACAATTAAAACAAAATTATTTTTTGGGTATTTTCAAGATTAAAGTAGCTACAAAATATTAATGAAACTATTTTTTGTAATTTTCATTTTTTATATAAGGATAAAATATAAAGTACTATTTTTTTGTATTTTTTAAAGATTAAAATGACTACACATTAATGAGACTATTTTTGTATTTTCGAAATTATATAAAGATAAAAAATAAGGTCCTATTATTATTATTATTATTATCATTATTTTGTATTTTTCAAGATTATATTAAAAATAAAAATAGGTTCAAAGGAACATATCTCTCTAAAAATATCTAATACATGATTAAAATAGAGTAATATGCAACTATTTTTGTATTTTTTTTAATTTTTATGATGAAAATAAAGTAAAGAAGTCAAAAATAGTTGAAATAGTTATATTAGGCCTAAATTAAATATTTACATGCTAAAAATGGGTAAAATTTCGGGGAGGGTCAAAAATCACATGTCAACAGCTGCCCCTCTTTGACTGGAAACGCAGAGAGTTTTCAGACAAAGAATGACTTGACAGGTTTTTGACCCGACCCTTATTTAAGGAGAGACTAAGATTAAGAGAAAAGAGGGAATGTGACCGAGCCATGGTATTTGAGCTGCCTACATATCCTTGGCTATAAAGGAATCAGGCCACGTGTAGTTCAGAAATAGGTGAGATGATGGAGTATACTGAGTGAAGAGCCAGTCGAGGTGCCGTTCCGTCGAGGTCCCAGTCCGTGGCCCTAATGCTACATCAAAAATCAAAACATGAAAAAGATTAGTTAAACCTATCAACTACGAGTTGCAATATTCCTATCTATAAGCCTTCTGAAGCTTGATCTTGAGTCTTGAATGGTTCTTCATGAAGACTTTGGATTTGAACCTTGACACTTGCTAGTTGCAGGTGCTAGCTCATTTTTCCTCAACTTTTCGGACCAAGACCGGACATGTAGTGCTTGTGACCTCAACCATGTCTTTGAGAAGCGCACATCTTGCATCAACTTCTATATTTGGATTCACTTCTTGGATTTCTCTCTTTCTCGGATCATGACTAAATTTTGTTGATGATCTCGGACTGTTGACTTGCATTCTCCCCGCAAGCCTCTTTTGTTGCTGAATTGAATCGCATTCGGAAGTGTTTTGCCCTTTCTCTGACTGATGTTTGACCGCTAAAACTTGAAGTATATGCCTGTATCCCCCAGGCGGGCTCCTAATTTCTGACGCTTGAAAAGTATTCCCTTGTTCTCCAGGTAGGCTCCTGACTGCAACAAAATAAACAAACAAAAAAAATTTCTTCCCTAGTTTGGTAACTGGGTACAGCATGTTATCAAATATACAAAAAATTGAAAACTAAAATTTGAACTGTACTTCCCTTGTTCTCCAGGTGGGCGCCTGAATGCTGAAACTTGAAATGTATTCCCTCGTTCTCCAGGTGGGCTCCTGATTGCTGAACTTGAAAAGTATTCCCTTGTTCTCCAGGTGGGCGCCTGAATGCTGCAACTTGAAATGTATTCCCTCGTTCTCCAGGTGGGCTCCTGACTGCAACAAAATAGACAAACAAAGAAAATTTTCTGCCCCAGTTTGGTAACTGGGTACTGCATGTTATCAAGTATTAAAAATTAAAAGCTAAAATTTGAATTGTACTTCCCTTGTTCTCTAGGTGGGTGCCTGACTGCTGAACTTGAAGTGTATTCCCTTGTTCTCCAGGTGGGCTCCTAACTGCAACAAAATAGACAAACAAAGAAAATTTTCTGCCCCAGTTTGGTAACTGGGTACAGTATGNCTCCAGGTGGGCTCCTGACTGCAACAAAATAAATAGACAAAGAAAATTTTCTGCCCCAGTTTTGTAATTGGGTACAACATGTTATCAAATACTAAAAACTAAAAGCTAAAATTTGAATTGCACTTCCCTTGTTCTCCAGGTGGGCGCCTGACTGCTGAAACTTGAAAAGTATTCCCTTGTTCTCTAGGTGGGCTCCTGACTGCAACAAAATAAACAAACAAAGAAAATTTTCTGCCCCAGTTTGGTGGCTGGGCAGACTTGTGAGTTGTTACCTAAGCTATTGATGCGATGGTGAGAGCAAAAACTAAAGACTTTATTGGCATGTATGTCCCTGTGAGTAAAACTATTTGACTAAGGTTTTTATCCTAGGAGAAAATTCATCAGACTAGGTTTTCTATCTTAGGAGA
>MU684113.1:108697-173818 GCA_026770625.1 Nicotiana glauca
ATTATTCTATATTAACGAAACCAAATTAACTGACCACTTAAAATGTGCATTCTTCGAATAAAATGAAACACGAATGCAACCAACTTAACAACAAATATAATCTCGAAGGACACAAGGTCATTAAATCAGCGACATTAAGACTTAAGAGGAGCAAATATGTGCACAAATTAACAATCATTACGTTTTAAAAAAACAAAACTGAATATTCACATAACTAACAAACAAAAACAAACAACACATTAAGAAATGGGTGTAAGAAATAGACCTTGTATTGAATGGATCTAAACTTTAAAATTGCTGCTACTCCACAACTAAACCAAGAGCAGCGATAGTAATCCCAAACGTAACTCGAATCAACAAGGATCTAAGATCGGACAATTGGACGTTGATCGGAACCTCATCGGCGACCTCGACTCGGCGACTGAAACAAACTCCTTGGATAACGACTTCCAACCTCGAATGGACGACCTCGTCGGACGACACTCAAAGACGAAACTTAACAAACCTCAGGCTCGCCGGAAAGCTAGAAAAAGGCGATGGAAATGGGGCTGGTGTAGCTGTTCGTTTGGAAGCTAGTTTCAGGTTGGTCGTCGAGATGGTCGTTCATGGACGAGCTGACTGGTGTGGTGAGGGACGGGCAGTGGTGAGGTTTTTCTGGTTAGGGTTTTGTTGTGTTTTGTTGATGACGGAGATGGCATGAAATAACGCTGGTCGTTTCTGGGTTGACGACGAAGGTGGAGGAGTGAGTCTGTTCGACGGGAGCTAACTCGTTTTAGCCGTGGGGTGGTCGTTTAGGACGTGAAGGTTGTTGTTGGTTTGGGACGTGAGGTTTAGGGTGGTCGACTGGGTGAAGCTGGTGGCGTCTTGGTAAGGGAGGAGGCTGTGGCGAATCGGCTGAAGCACTGGTGGTCGTCGTTAGGAGTTCGCTGGTCTTTTGGCGAAGAAGGCCACTGATCGGAATGGGGCTCGGGAGAAGGCTGGTGACGGCGTTATTGGTATGGGGTTAATGTTTAGCTAGGTTTTTTTTGTATCTGTCATGGTCCTCTTATGCTGAAGAAGATGAACAATGCCTATATCTTTTATGCGTGAGTGTGTTAAAGAAAACGTGTATCTCTATCTCCCCCAGGCGGCTGAATAGTATATGTGTATTTATAGGTCTAGGTTAGTTTAGGGTTTTAGGGTATTGGGCTTGGTTTTGGGTATTGGGTTGTTATGGGTTAGGTCCCAATTTGGGCCTAAAAATGCGTCGTTTGAACCCAAATGTTATTCTTTCCCCGCAACCGAGAATAAAAATACGATCTTATTTAATTAATCCTACGTAGGCAGAATAACTGTTAAAATGAGACTGACAATTAAAACAAAACTATTTTTTGGGTATTTTCAAGATTAAAGTAACTACAAAATATTAATGAAACTATTTTTTGTAATTTTCGTTTTTTATATAAGGATAAAATATAAAGTACAATATTTTTATATTTTTAAAGATTAAAATGACTACACATTAATGAGACTATTTTTGTATTTTCGAAATTATATAAAGATAAAAAATAAGGTCCTATTATTATTATCATTATTTTGTATTTTTCAAGATTATATTAAAAATAAAAATAGGTTCAAAGGAACATATCGCTCTAAAAATATCTAATACATGATTAAAATAGAGTAATATGCAACTATTTTTGTATTGTTTTTATTTTTATGATGAAAATAAAGTAAAGAAGTCAAAAATAGTTGAAATAGTTATATTAGGCCTAAATTAAATATTTACATGCTAAAAATGGGTAAAATTTTTGGGAGGGTCAAAAATCACATGTCAACAACGATGATTGGTGCAGTCACCAGTCCCTTCTCCAGCTCCACAATTGCTAACCTACAAGCATCAAAAAACACAAAGGGTGATCCTTTTCAAGTAATTTACATAAGGGGTTAGCAATTATTGAGAAATCCTTTATGAATCGCCTGTAAAAACTAGCGTGCCCATGGAAACTTCTTACTGCCTTGAATGAAGTGGGCCGTGGAAACAACTCAATCACATCAAACATAGCATGGTCGACCTCAATACCCTTACTTGACACTCGATGTCCCAAAACTATACCTTATTTTACCATAAATGGCACTTTTCCTAGTTCAACACCAAGTTTGTCTCCACACACCTTTTCAACACTCTTCTTAAATTGTGAAGAAAATCTTAAAATGAAATCCCCACCAATGAGAAATCATCCATAAAGGCTTCCATTATATCTTTAACCATATAACTGGAAATGGCTAACATACAACTCTAGAAAGTGGGCGGTGCATTGCATAGGCCAAACGACGTTCTCCGAAAGGCAAAGATGCCATACAGATAAGTAAATGATGTTTTTTCTCTACCTCAGGACTATTTTGATCTGATTGTGCCCTGAATATCTGTCAAAAAGCAAAAGTGAGACCTCACTGCCAATCTCTCAAACATTTGGTCAATGAATGGCAAGGAAAATGGTCTTTTGTGGTGGTAGTGTTCAGTTTTCTATAATCCATGCAAATTCGCCAACCCTTGACTGTACGAGTAGAGATAAACTCATTATTCACATTTTGTACAATATTCATGCCATCTTTCCTCGGAACACATTGGACCAGGCTTACCCAGACACTATCCGAAATGGGGAAGATGATGCCCGCATCCAACCACTTAATCACGTCCTTCTTTACCATTTCCTTCATATTCAGGTTGAGCCTTCTGATGTTCCCTGGAAAGTTTGTGCCCCTCTTCCAAGAGAATTTTCAGCATGCAAAAGGCTAGCCTGATACCTTTAACGTCAGCTATGGTCCAAGAAATATCAGTCTTGCATTCATGTAACACCTGTAGGAGTTGTTCTACCAGCACAACTAACAAACCTGATGAGATGATAATAGGTAATGTAGAGTTAGTCTATAAGAAAACATACTTGAGGTGAATTGGAAGTGGTTTCAGGTCCAACTATGGTGGTTCCTCTATTGACGGCTTTGCAGGTGGTGTTTCTTTTTCTTCTAGGTATAATGGCTCGAACTGGGGTTCCTTTTTCCAAAATCCTATACCTTCGAGAGCGATAACCCACTCTGCCAACTCTTCACCATCCACTTCGTTCAAATTTATCAAACAATCTTCTAATGAGTCTATGCCGTTTAGATTCGCATCCCTCTCTTGTAGTATCACATTAACTGCCTCCATTAGCGAACAATTTGCAATTTCGCTGGGCCTTTTCATAGACTATTGAACTTTGAATATTATTTCTTCATTATTCAATCTTATTTTAACTCTCCAATCTCGTAGTCAATCAACGCTCTCCCAGTGGCTAAGATCGACCTTCCCAAAATTATAGGTCCTTCTTCGTCAACCTAACAGTCAAGAATCACAAAATCAACAAGAAATAAAAAATTCCCCTCTTAGACGAGCACATCATCCATAATTTCTGTAAGCTTTTTCACTGTGCGACATTGACGTCGGTCTAGCTCTATCAGTGCTTAACTTTGTGTAGATTGCCAAGGGCATCAAGTTAATACTGGCTCCGAACTCACATGATGCTTTAGCAAAAAAATAACTTCCAATTGTGCATAGGATAGTTAAACTACTGGGATCAGACAATTTTTGAGCCGTAGGACTTGTCACTACCTCATTAAAAGTTTAAGTCAAAGTTGCAGTAGACAGGTCTTGGAAGTCAAACATTTGAGATGTCAGATCCTTCATCATTTTCGCATAGCTTGGAATTTCCCTCAGAGTATCCATCAGTGGAATATTCAATTGAATTCGCGTGAGCATTTCCATACTGATCATCTTTCTTATGCTTTGACAACCTTTGAGGGAATGGTGCTGGAATCAACTTTTGTCCACTGCTCTATATATTTTACTAATTAGAGGTCTTTTCCACTAATTGTTATTGGAGCTGTTCAGTTTCCTTCTCTTTTCCTTTATCAACTTGTGCTTGCTCAATTACAACCTCTATGAGCTCCATCGACTCATCTATCTCGAATAATACTGGAGTAATTGGCACTACGTCTCTACTAGATTAAGCAACTTTTTTCTATCTATCTAAATCCCTTCCATTCCTGAGGCTCGCTGCCATTAACTGATTCGGGTCTTTCTCTTTTGGATTGATGTTTGTGTATCCAGGAAATGTTTCTTGTGGACGATTTTTCAAAGACGTGGATAGCTGGCCTAATAGAGTTTCAATGCCTTTAATAGCCGAGTCATGTACATCTAACTTTTCTTGCATCCTTCCATTTGTCCCAATGATTTGTTGCAGAATGACCTTGATTTTTATCATATTACAATCGTCCTATCTACTCACCTGCTGTTGATGAGGCGATTGGTAAGCCAACTGCTGTTGGTGCTAGTGATTGTAGCCCCGTTGCCTTTGATAGGGCACGACTTGGCCTTGTGTTCGTGCTCCCCCATGATTCTTCTGTTACTGGATTGGTCTGTACTGCTAATTTTTGAGGTCCCCATTGCTATCCACCTTGCCTCTAACCCCAAAATTATTAACATAATTCATGTGTTCTCTGAAGCCCTAGCCAACCAGTTTGTTAGATTTATATTTCTGACCCCAGTCGAGTTTTGGCTTGTGTGTTTTCTCAGTATTCTATTTATTATCGTAAACGGGAGCGTCAGTATGATTACGCCCATCATCTTTTCCTTAAGGACACTGTTCAACACGACGATGCCAAGGAGGTGACTATTGGAGCTTATGGCACATTGAGAATACAAGGTAGGCTATGTCTACCCAATGTAGACAGTTTGTCTTAGTTGATTCTCTAGAAGGCTCACAGTTCGGGGTACTCCATTCATCCAGGTGCTACGAAGATGTATCAGAACTTGAGGCAGCATTATTGGTGGAGGAGAATGAAGAAGGACATAGTAGAGCATGTAGCTCGATGTCTAAAATGCCAGCAGGTGAAGTAGGAGCATCAGTGGCCAGGTGGATTGATTCAAAATCTAGAGATTCCAGAGTGGAAGTGGGAGCGGATCACTATGGGATTTTGTTGATGGGCTCCCATGGACTCAAAGGAAGTTTGATGCAGTTTGGGTGATTGTGGATATGTTGACTAAGTGAGCTCATTTAATTCCTGCGATGACTAATTATTCTTTCAAGCAGTTTGCTCGAGTTTATATCCGCAAGATTGTATAACTCTATTGCATGCCAGTATCTATAATCTCTGACCGGGGTACATAGTTTACATGACAGTTCTGGAGGGTCGTGCTATATGAGTTTTGTACTTTGGTTGAGTTGAGCAAAATATTTCACCCTCAAATGGACGGGCAGTTCCAGCGCACTATTCAGATACTAGAGGATATGCTCTGTGTGCGTGTGCTGGAGTTTGGGGGTTTTTGGGGCAAGTTTTTTCCATTTGCGTAGTTTTCCTACGATAACAGTTATCTGTCGAGCATTCATATGGAACCGTACGAGGATTTGTATGGTATGTGGTGTCAATCTCTAGTGGGTTGGTTCGAGCCGGGCGATGCTAGGCTATTAGGTACATACTTGGTTCAGGATGCTTTGGAGGAGGTTAAGGTGATTCTGGATTGACTTTGAATAGCCCAGTCCAGATAAAAAAGTTATGTGGATCAGAAGGTTCACGATGTCGTATTCATGGTTGGAGAGCGGGTCCTGCCCAGGTATCACCCTTAAAGGGCGTTATGAGATTTGGGAAGAAGGGCAAGATGAGCCCAAGGTTTATAGGCCTATTCAAGGTTTGCGGCGAGTTAGGAAGGTTTCTTATAAGATTTCCTTACCTCCCAACCTAGTAGGAGTTTATCCAGTGCTTCACGTTTCTATGCTCCAAAGTTATCACGGCGATCCATCTCATGTGTTAGATTTTAGCTCAGTCCAGTTGGACAAGGATTTATCGTCTGTTGAGGAGCCGGTGGCTATTTTGGATAGGCAGGTTCGAAAGATAAGGTCAAAGAACATTGCTTTATTGAAGGCTCAGGGTAGGATTAGCCAGTTGAGTCGGCGACTGGGAGATTGAGCATGATATGCGCAACTTATCCTTGTGTTTTCACCACTTCAGGCATGTTTCTATGTTCGTTCGAGAACGAATGATTATTTTAAGAGGAGGAGGATTTAATGGGTCGGCCGGTAGTTTTGAGAGTATTAGCCCTGATCCCTTATTTTGTGCTTCCTCTGGATCATTTTATGCCTATGTGAATTCTCGGAAGGATTTATTTTTGATTTCGGAGGGAATTGGGACACTTAGTCCCTCAAACGAATGCTTAAGTTTTAGGATTTTGACCATAGCTCGAAATTTGTGAAGACGACTATGAAATGGTGTTTCATCGGTTCGGTTTGATTCGTTGGGTGGTTTTTGACTTAGGAGCGTGTTCGGATTGTGTTTTAGAAGTCCGTAGTAGAATTATGCTTTAAATGGCGAAAGTTGATTTTGGGAAGTTTGACCGAGAGTGGACTTTTTGATATCAGGGTCGGATTTGGATTCCTAAAGTTGGAGTAGGTCCGTAATATCAAGTGCGACTTTTGTGCAAATTTTAGGGTCAATTGACGTGATTTGATAGATTTCGGCATCGGTTGTAGAAATTTGAAGTTTCAAAATTCATTAAGCTTTAATTGGGGTGTGATTCGTGTTTTAGCATTGTTTGATTTGATTTAAAGGTTCCACTAAGTTTGTATAATATTTTAGGACTTGTTTGTAGGTTGGATTGAGGTCCCGGGGGCCTCGAATGAGTTTTGTATAGTTAACGGACTAAAATTGGACGTGTGAATTGCTGAAACTGCAGTTGTTGGTGTCATCGTACCTTCGGTGGGGTTGGCCATAGGTGCGGAGTCTAACGTGCTAAAGGAAGACTGTAAATGCAGCCTTGGACGACGTGGCCAGTGGTCACAGGTGTGAAACGGGGACCACAAATGCGGAGCCTCTCCTGCGGAGGCATGTTCGCAGAAGCAGAGAGTGAGCTGAATGAGGAGTCAACAGAAGAAGGCTAGGTTTGCAGGCGCGCAATCGCAGGTGCGGCTTTTGGATCGCAGAAGCAGACCTAAGGAAATTTTAGTCACGTCCGCACATAGTGAACATCATTATACAAAGTAGAATAATTTCTCATAGTAGAGTAATTATAACAAAAGCACATCAGTTTCAATCAATACAGAATATGATAATTGAAATAGCCAAAGTACCAATGTCATCAAATATAGGTATCAAAGGAAGATTTAATTAGAAGGAATTTGGAAGGAGCGAAAGACATGAAGCACTTGGCAGGAAGAAAATTAAGGGGCTAAGGCCTCGATGAGCTTCTCCATTTATTCATTCGTTGTCCTCTGATAAATGATCATCTGCTCTCTTAGTTCCTCCACATATTCCTCAACCATTCATTCTAAGCATTCAATCGAGCTTTCTATTCTGCCAAGACTCTGAGCAAGCTGAACCATCAGTCGAAACACAAGGAATTTCACAAGGCTTCTCCTCATTAAGAACAAACTCAGTCCCATTCAGATACATCATCAGAGTATCATCAACAGACAAATTTGCATAGAAGTTTTCCACTTCTTCTTCAATAAATGTTGGAACTTGGAGGAATAAAAAGGATATTCCATTTTTGGAACTCAACAATGTAAAGACGTTCCTCTATTTTCAGCAACGTCGGAGTGAAAAAAAATCTGCCCAACAATACTTTTTTAGAATTCAGAATCTCATTCCTCCCCAACTGCAATAACTCAACCTTTTACTTCTTTAAGGATTTAGGCTCCTCTCTCGCACTACCATTTCATTTCCTAACGGTCGAGTCTCCCTATTCTCCTTCTCAATTTGTTCACTTTTATCATCTGTTACATTTTTCTTAGCCGGCATTCCTTACTCGATTTGGCTCTTCTTTGAATTCCTCCACACAAGTAGTGATTTTTCAACTTTATTCTCCTTATCCTCTACATTCACCAGATGAGAAGGTGAAGAAAAGAGTCATTTTTTTAATGGGTGTGAGAGAAGAAAATAATTTTTTGGGGCAATGAGTCACTTAAGAAGAAGTGCAACATTTTGAAGTTTAAAATTTAGAATAGATACGGGAATAACTTATTTCATGTCACTCAAGTGGTTTAAAAAACATATAAGCATTGAAGAGTCTACTAACTTGAGTCACAAAAACCAGGTTCCTTGATGATTTTTAAAAATATGAACAAAAACTCCTAGAAGTACATTGTCATTCTTACTTGTTTTGTCCTGAAAGTACCATGCGATCAACCTGTAACTGCTGATAACCAATTTCGCCCTCATATTTTATAAAGTACTCCATATACTTTCAAAATATCATCTTTTGCACTATTACCTAATTTAGTATTTTATATAATTATTTGTAATGGTAAAACATTAAAATTTATTTTCTTGTAGTCGTAGTCATGCGATGCGCGGTTAATTTTTAAAAATATTATTAAAATTAAATTATGATCATGCGTATTTGGACATATTAGATCGTATTGCTTTAATAATTTTTAATTATAGTCTTATTTGTCAATATGATATACCCAATATTAAAATTTTTATTAAATTAAAGGGATTGATATGGTCATTAAATAACTTTTTTGTTATGTATTTTTATTTATTATATTATCTAATGTTTAGTATTATTACATTATTAACCAATAACTAATTATTAACTACTTATGCCATATGACTTTTTTCTAGACTGCCACTTGGCTTAAGGACATAGTTTTTTCCTCTCCTTTTAATAAGATATAGAAGATTTTCTGAATAAATAAACATTTTATTTTAAAATTAAAAAAATATTAAATTTTTTTAATTTTAGTTTTATATTTTAAAATAATGTAAAAACTCAAACTTGAAACTTTTCTATAATTTAAAAGGATTTCTTTTAGTTTTATTTTTTATTATAAAATATTTTATTTTATTTCTTTATAGATAGTTAAATTCAAAATTAATAACCAATAACTAATTATTAACTTCTTATGCCACATGACTTTTTTCTAAGCTGCCACTTCGCTTAAGCAGAGGGCTTTCTCCTCTCCTTTTAATAATATATTGATATAGATATTGATTATGATATCCAATATTTAGTATTATTACATTGTTAATAAAAAAAATTATTAGCATATTACTTTATTTAAAATTATGTATGCTACTTTCCTTTTGTAATATAATAGAAGAAACATATTTCTTATTTTTTTTAATTTTATTCTATTATTCTCAATAATTCCTGAATAAATAAAAGAATATTTTTGAAAAGAAAACAAAAAAATGGCAGTTTTTATTTTTTTGTAATTTTATTACTTAGTTTTTTATTTTAATATAATTTAAAAACTCCAACTTGAAACTACTTTCTAATTTGAATTGACATTTTTTTAATTTTCTTTTTTTCTTATAAAATATTTTATTTTGTTATTTTATAAATATTTAAATTCAAAATCAATAGCCAATAACTAATTATTAATTACTTATGTTATGTGGCTCATTTCAAGACTACCACTTGGCTTAAGGAGCGGTCTTTTCCCTCTCCTTTTAATAATATACAGATAGTAGCTTATATTTTATAAATAAATGTGTGTATTATACTATTTATGCCAAAGTAGTATTTTATGTTTCTAATATGTTAAGCTAATTTTGGACCAAAATCAGACCTAAACACCTAGCCCATCTTGTTTTACCCTTCAGCAGCCCAAACCAAACGACCCCTATTAACTTAATCCGGTCACGAACCGACATTAACTCGCCCCGTTCCTCTTTCAATCTTGGTTGTTGATCTCAAATGATCAACGGCAAAAGATAAGCCAACCCCTTGGCTTACAAACCCCTTCCCAAACCCTAAAGACCCATTTCCCCGCCCAACCACCTCTGTATTGTCTCTATCTCTCTACTCTCACACCAAACTCTAGCCGACCATGGGATTCTCTCATGTTCCTTCCTTATACGCGTTTATTCCCGGATTCTACTTACCTTTTCTACTATTATCACTCAGTTATGGTAACATTCATTACCATTATACTTATGGCAAGTTGGATTCCCATAGATGTGGCTTTGACCCTACGATTCTGGGTGTGATTGTGGCTTTATATACTTAGGAAGAGAAAAATTCTCTTAGTTATGTCATATCTCTAGTCATTCTATCGTGATTGAGGCATGTGAATGATTTTCCCTAAATACGATTCCGACTAGGGTTTAAAATTCTTATTTTTCTCTACTGTTTCAAGTGTGCATGGGATATATTCTTTTATTTTTTTGTTTTAATCAACTTTTTTCCTTGTTTTGTGTTTACTTTTGCTACTATAAAATCCCTTTTCCCCATTTCCCATGACATACCTTAGTCGTTACAATTACTCTCACTCTTACTCACTCTACTATTCTAAGACTTGAGACCTTCGCCGGCTGGAAACCAAGGCCGCCGAAATTCGGTTGTTGCTCTTTTCACAGTGCGAGCACTTCCCGGGGTTCACTTGAAACCCTTGGGAACTTTGACACACTGGGATGCTGGAAATCTTGTTGTTCTTTCCTTACTATCGCTAGTTGAGCTGCTTCTGGAACCTAATTTTCTCATCTACTAGTATCAATACCCGCGCATTGCGCGGAGAATAATAAAAAAATATACAGTTATTTTCTAAAGTCCAATAATGTTCTTATAGCCTCAAAAATAACTATTATATTCTTCCATGGCGTGTGTGTTCTGGATTGTCTCTCGTAAATACGTTTTCTAAAAATCTTCACCAATTAAAAAATCGTAAAGAAGTTAGGGCCCAACAAAGCATTAAAAATAAGATGAAGTCACTCTATAAACATGTTATGACTAAAAGGACATAGACCAAGTTGCAAAAACTTACTGTTATGTTGGAAAACCCAAATAATAGCTCTAGACCATCGAGCAACATTTACAATAGAGTTATCATTGAGAGAATCATTGATAATCAAACATCCCTGTAAATTATCAAATTAAAATAAAAAATATAATCACAACTAAAACATAAGAATAAATTGTATAAACTTATTGTATCTTTCCTATCAAAACAGAAAGTATGGCTCAACGATAGCAGATAATTAGTGGTCCGCCTTGATATGAATCTAATTTTAGATACCTTGATACTTTATTGATCCGCCTGAACACTATGCAAGCTCATGGAATATAAGAGTGAATATAAAAATATTAATTATTTCTAAACTATTGAAAATAATATGGATGCAATATATAAACAACATTATAGTAGCTCTTGCAACACCAATCACCAGAAAAGCCAAAGTAACTTTACCTCCATATCTATTCGACAAAATTGGCAGAGTAAAGGAGTCAAAAATCCAGTTTAATTGGGTAATTTTTATCAGAAAAATATCTCTTGGACGTGAACCGAAAACTACCTTTTTGATCATTCTCTGTATGTCAAGGTATGAACCTAAAATACTGAAAGTTTCTGTAAGCGGTCTATATCGAGCTATATATCTACCAAGGAAACTACGTGAATACACAAATAAGTTTAATAAAAATCCATTCAAAGTGATAAAAGAAAATTAAAAGATGCCCTCTAATTCAATCAGCAAGGTCAAATGTTTCAATTTAAATATCATTAGCTTCTTCTCATGCAATATAAATTCCACCAATTTTATTTATTACCACAACACCCAAGAGTGTAGCGTAGTAGTGGAAAACTATGAAGTGTTAGGTTCAAATCCTAGCATAGATAATATTATGTTATTTCTTCCTATGTACCTCTTGTCCCTTCCATATGCAGATATGCAGAATATTATTACTGGAAGTAACAAACAAATCTAACAAAAGTAAATTGAAGATACTGTTTTGATATTCTAAAGAGTTGCAGCAACAAATGGACAGTTAATGCTAAATCTATATGTAAAGCAATTTCATTATATTGAAGGGCCTAAGAAGCTTCATTTCAAACATACGCGGCTCAGTGCAATATTATTACAGAAAGATGTACAATCGTGTGTTAGACATACATAAAGTTAATGTTTAAAGCAGCTTCTTAGACAGTTGACTAATCCAGAAGAAAGAACTTTCATATAGAATGCAAGTAATGTACAAATAAGGGAAACATTTGTTCTTTGGTAATTGTCTATATTGTTGTAGCACTCTTACCTTTGAATATATTACCAATTCAATTAAAAATAGTATTTTCGGCTTAAATTGATCCAGGATTACCCACATTCGAACAACTTTAACTTTGAGATCTATTTGCATCGAGTTGCCTGAAATTTGTTTGATATCATGAAGTTGTGTAGCTATAGTTGCAAAGCAATTTTAATCAAACTGGTATACTGGGTAGATAAAATAGGAAGTTGAAAAGGATTTAAAAATATAAAGCGCATAAATCAACCAGTTATGGAGGTGCAGATAGAATATGGAGTTTAGGTTGGAAGCCCACGTTTGGGAGCACGATCAGTTGTGGGATAAATCCTGACTGCTTTCCTCCTTATTTTCTCACTGTTATTAATAAAAAACTAATTGATGATTTTAGTGTGTAGTTGTTGATTAAAAAATAACCAATAAGAACGTGTGAGAATGTTTTTTTTTTTAATTTTATAAAAGCCAATAAAAAAAAAGGGATGAATTCTATTTTTAATAGGCAAGTGTAATAATCCTTTAAATGAATAGAATAACTGCAAAACTCAATCGTGGGAGGATTGCAAGTTTTAACTGCAAAACTCAATCGTGGGAGGATTGCAAGGTTTTGAAATTTGATAAATTTAAGTTTATTTTTCTGATTTGTAGTTTGAATTTGAAACTCCAATGATCTTGGAGAGTTGTCCTAATTTTTAACATGTATTAGAATTGCGGGTATTCTACTTGGCAGCCTAGCATAGTTTTACTTTTGTTATTCTATACAGATAGATTTATTCGCTAATTTGCAACTGGTGAGTACTGAGACTCTGCAATTCCGTTCTTTTGCTTGTATTCGTTCTTTGTATGCTTATGTCACTTAAGGCTGTATGAATCAATATGTTGTTATTTTCCTCCGTTCGCATTCTTTGTTTGCCTTAGAAATACTTTGTACTTCTGTGCTTCTCTAGTATTCAAACCATCTTGAATTCTAAGCCTCGATGCATGCCCATTGTGTATGTGAAACTTGAATGGTTCTGATACCCT
This sequence comes from Nicotiana glauca, assembly GCA_026770625.1. Taxonomy (NCBI): domain Eukaryota; kingdom Viridiplantae; phylum Streptophyta; class Magnoliopsida; order Solanales; family Solanaceae; genus Nicotiana; species Nicotiana glauca. Next base: position 121,752 of record MU684113.1, read on the forward strand.
AAGCATGCTCTACTATTATGATCACTTGTTGTTTATAATTAGTCCCTCACCTTGGATTCTTGTGCTGAAACTCTGTGGGGATCATCCCCTGCCCAGAATTTGCTCGTATAAACTTTCCTTTCCCTATATTTTTATGTGTTATGTACTCTTTTCTCTGCAAGTTGACCATGATCACTGAATCTCATGTTGCAATAATGTTTGAAACATACTTCTCTACTATATGTGACCATTTTATCCCTATAGTTGCTAATCATGTACTCTTTAGCATTGCTGAAGACTTCTACGGTAAATATCAATGTTTAACTCTCTCATGTATGGTCGACTGACATGAGTCCTACTGTCTATTTGTCCTGTTAGCATATAGCTGACATGTTCTTTTGCCTACTCCGAGCTCTTCATAATCTTTGTGCTACAGTTAATGCTCATCATGTTCAGTTTTATTTTCAATTAAGTGATATGTTTGACAAAATGTGCTACTAGTATGTTGTTACGTTTGAAGCACATTCTCTATAGGTTTTCATGTTAAAATTCTCATGTGAAGATTGTACTCCACGTGCTTCTTGTCTATGATTTTTCTAGACTCTCATCTGATGTTCTTTAGGTTTGTTCTGTTTTTGAAAATATTTGGAGTGGTTTGCTAGCTTATAATGTCCAATCTTGTCACTTTAAACCTTGTTCTGGAAATACAAACATGAACCTACTTCATATACGCCTTCTGTGCCTTTTTATTAAATGTAGTCTCGTCTATGTGCCTTGGGCGTATAGTTGTTGATAGATACAACCTTAGGATTTAAGTATATGGATCTCGAGGGTTGTTCAATTGATCCAATATGTAGTTTGTTTCACTTGTATGGTTAGTTTGGCATCCAATTGGGTAAGTAGGGCATTCATTTGGGCCTATTATATTTTGCCATGTGTTATGTTAGACCTAAACACAAGATTCAGGTGCATTTTAATCCTCCATGAAAGCTTGGGAGTTTGTCATGTCGGGTATGTGAAATTTAAGCCTTGTTAAGGCCCAAGAAGCAACACTGAATTACCTTATTTTGAGTTTCTCTATGAGCGATATGGGCACAACAAATCATATCTCTTGCATCATGAGGAGCTAGCCATTAATTCTTTGGGATGGGTACACCGCCGGGTTTATGCCTCATAGTCTGTTTCTTGGGTTTGTTGATCCTTCCAATGAAAGGAGGGAGAATTCACACTCGCTTATCCATGTTCACCATTATTGAGGGTATCGTGGGGAAGAAATACACCACCATCCCTATGATCCTAGTTAAGATGAACCGCACTTTAGATCGGCGCAAACATGGGTTTGGGCATTTTGAGGGTTGCAAGCTCCTACTACAAGTTTGGCTGCTAGAACACTTTCAGAGGGGAAATTACCGTCACGAGCTCTTACATAAGACACTAAATGACTATATAGACAATCATTATCCAAAGAAGATAACATTCACTCCAGATAGGTTTGCGCAGCCTGGGAATAATGTAGGCAGGTATGTTTCTTTAGTAATTTAATAGACGAGCAAGTGCTTTGGATGTTAGAATGGTTTCCTAGTAGCGAGTTCCTCGGCAGGTCCACAAGAATCACTCATTTCGTACTGATTGGGTTATGAGGAATCTACCCGAACACTCCTATAAGGGTAATGAGGCAAGATAGGAGGAAGCAAGTCATACCTCGAGTTTCTAACATAGTTCAGTATAAAGCAAACTTCAAGGGAGATGTTATCCAATTCAAATTTGAGGCACAACACATGTCGAACAAAAAGATCATCGTGGATGGGGAGACTATTGAACCAGATACGTATCACGCCATTTATATGTACTACTATCTCTCATGGTTGGAAGACGAGATAACCAAGGACGTAAAATTGGGGATCAATCTGAATGATAGAATCATAATATGAGTAGGCTGAGGCACAAATAAAGTATAGGAGGTTACAGAAAAGAGTGTTTGAATATGAAGCTAAGCATCCAGAGCAGTATAAGATGGACATGGAAGCGATCAAAGAATGGAAGGAAACTGCAAATAAGTTGATATAGAGATTGGAGCACCTGGAGCAAGAATTAATGGAGCTAGAGAGGAAGATGAGAAAAAGGCTTTGGGATTGTCAAGGTATGGGCTATGATGAAGGAGCGAAGCTGGCAATCGCTTACTTGCTACTCAACGGTTTGAGGCTATGAGCAGCCTTACTTTAGGTATTATGAAATACACACATAGTCGGAATTGAATTTAAGGAAGTTTAGAGTTGATTTGGAAAGAAAATTCTCATTTTGGAAACTTTAAGTTGAAAGAATTGACTAGATTTTGATTTTTGAGTAAACGACCTCAGAATCGGGATTTGAAGGTTCCAGCAGTTTCGTATGATAATTTCAGACTTTGCCATATGCTCGGATAAGGTTTAGATGACCTGGGAGCATTTCAGTGCATATTTTGCAAGTTACCACTTTGAAAAAATAACATAAATTTGGGTTGAAGTGCATTTAAATGTTATCGGTGTCCGTTTGAGATTCCGAACCTTGGAATAGCTCTGTATGGTGATTCTGGTATTAGGAGTGTGTCTGAGTTGATTTGGAGGTCCATAGGTCATTTTGTGAAAGTTAGAACTTTGAAGGTTTGGGGAAGTTTGACAAAAAGTGGACTTTTTGATAACAGCATCGGATTTTAATTCTGGAAGTTGGTGTAGGTCTGTAATGTCGAAAGTGACTTGTGTGAAAAATTTGAGGTAAATCGGGCGTGATTTGATAGTTTTTGGCATCAAATGTGGAAGTTTTAAGTTCTAAAGTTCATTATGTTTTGAATGGGGTGTAAGTCATAAATTCGACGTTGTTTGATGTGATTTGAGGCCCCGAGAAAGTTGGTGTTATGGTTTTAGACTTGTGTGGGTGTTTGGTTTGGAACCATGGAGGCTCACGTGAGTTTCAGAGTATCTTCAGAATGTTTTGTGAAGAATTTTGATTTGATGGTTCTGGTGTGATCGCATTTGCAAGGGATTGGTCGTAAATGCGACCACCGCATTTGCGAGGTAGGGTTTGCAATTGCGAACCTGGGCCGCTGAGGGAAGGATCGCATTAGCGAAGAATTGACCACTTTTGTGATGATGTCCTTTTTACATTTGCGAAGATTTTGGTTGCAAATGCGACCATGGTAGGGACATCTTAGCTTCGCATTTGCAAAGATTTTGTTGCAAATGTAACCATCGCATTTGGGAGCCTGATATCGCAAATGTGACATTTGTGGCTGGAGCCAAGGTCTTTTATTTTAAGACATAGCCCACTTCACTCATTTTCCAATTGGACTTAGGCAATTTTTAGAGCATTTTGTGAGGGGGTTCCATCATCATCAATAGGTAGGTGATTTCTTCTAGTTTTGAGTTAAATAAAAGGTTTATATATGGATTTAGAGATAAAATTGGTACAAATATGGAATTTTGAAGAAAAACCTAGAAATTGGTATTTTTAGATTTTGACCAGGAATATGGGCATGGAGTTAGAAATAATTTCTATATTGAGCTCGTGCGGTTATGGGTATTGTTTATCTTCAAAAATTCTCGAAATCCGGGCACGTGGGCATAAGGGTCATTTTTATCAACTTTTCGAACATAGCTGAAAATTGTTGTAAATAGGTTTATAATGAGTATTAGAGTATATATTTATGGAATCGCTCATTCATTTACCCGTTTTGGAGCATTGGGAATTGATTTTAGTTGTAGGAAGCACTTGGAAGCCGGTTATGGGATTTCAGAGCGAGGTAAATCTCCTTTCTAACCGTGTAAAAGGGAATTAACCCCATAGGTGAAATAATTCAATATGTGCTTCTATTTGTAGGAGATACATACAAACGAGGTGACAAGAGTCCGTGCGTAGCTATTATTATGCTTAAGTTCGGGTAGTCTAGGACCCAAATCACGCTATACTTGCGATGTTTGTAAACTTCTTGTTAATTTGATTGCGTGAATCACATTGAACTCGGTAAATGAGTTTTTAAAGGATAAAATTCATTTTCTTAGCCGTTGAATGAGAATTCGAATTTCCTTAAATAATTTCCCCTTAATAAATTCTTGATTTGGTTGTTTAAATACGTTTGTTTTTTGTGGAGCGGCCCAAACGCCTCGGCAGATTAATAGATACATCTATGGTTCAAGTTGTTCAATCCTCGGCAATGCACAAATTATATTTATATGTCGGATCTAGTTGTACGATCTCGGAATGATTTGCACATGATTAAATTGATTGCTTGGAATTTATAATAGATGACATTGCCTCTTTTGCCTGAGATAAATTGTTAGATGATGAGAAATAAATTTGGAGATTTCTTAATTATAAAAGAATTACTTACTTAATTCAAGATATTGAGCTTACAACCGTTTTATATAATTCGTATTAAATTATATCATTGGCAGTCTATTTATAGCCAATAGTAAGTGTCGTAGTTGACCCCTTGTTACTACTTTTTTGAGGTTAGACTGGATAGGTAACGACCCGGCCGGTCGTTTTGAGAATTTAAGCTCCATTCCACGAGGTAGGTTCTGGAACAACTTCATAATTCAAGTATCGACTTGCGTGCATTGTTGAATTCAGTAAACGGATGATTTAGAGTCACATTAAAAAAAGGAAACTAGCTTTAGGAGTTTAATCGATGAGAATTTGACCGGAAATGGACTTTTGAGTAAACGGCCCCACAATGAATATTTATGATTCCAACAGCTTCCTATGGTGATTTTGGATATAGGCATGCGTTCTGATTGTGTTTTGGAGGTCTGTAGCTAATTTAGGCTTGAAATGCCGAAAGTTGAATTTTTGAAGTTTTCGGTTTGGCAGTGAGATTTTGATCTGAGGGTTGGAAATAAATTTCGGAAGTTGGAATATCTCCGTAGTGTTGAATTTGACGTGTGTGCAAAATTTTAGGCCGTTCGGACGAGGTTTGATAGACTTTTTGATCGAAAGCGTAAATTAAGAGTTTTTGGAGTTCTTAGGCTTGACTCCGATGTTAAATTGGTGTTTTGATGTTATTTTGAGCGTTCCGAAGGTTGTAACAAGTTTGAATGATATTATGGGATATATTGGCATATTTAGTTGATGTCCTGAGAGCCTCGGGTGTGTTCCGGGTGGGCTACGAGTCGTTTTCCTCCTATTTTGAATTGCTGATATCTGGCAGCTGGTTTCCTTCTTCGCGTTCGCGTCTACTCCTCCGCGTTCGCGAAGAGTAATCTTGGAGGACGAATTTATTGTTCTTTGCGTTCATGGTTAACCTCTCGTATTCGTGAAGGTTTTCCATTCTCCTTCTTCGTGTTCGCATCCAATCCCTCGCGTTCGCATAGCAGAATTAGGAACTCGGGGGGGGGGGGGGGGGGGGTGGTGACTATTTTTTCTTCGCGTTCGCGTCACAGCCTCTGCGATCGCGTAAGCCTCTGTTATTTACTCTTCGTGTTTGTGTCCTATATCTCGTATTCGCGAAGTCTTTTCGTGGCAGCTTCAGTTTCCCTTCTTCGCGAACGCGATTCTCCTTCCGCGTTCGCGATGCAGAAAATCTGGGTGGACAGAATATAATTTCTGAATCGAGGGTTTCACCATGTTTATCACATTTTGACTTGTGGAACTCGGTTTTGAGTGATTCCTTTAGGGGTTCTCATACAAATCTATTGGGTAAGTGTTCTTCACTGAGACTTAAATATATTACATGAATTAGTCTTATTTTTATCATTTAAATTGTGTTTTTAGTTAGGGAAAATGTTGGTTTTTGAAGAAAGTTTTCAAAACAAAATTTCATGATTTGAGGGATGAAATGGTATCGGAATTTGATGATTTTTGTATGGTTGAACTCATATTGGAATAGGTATTCTGATTTTGTAAAGTTTATCGGGTTCCGAGGTGCGGGCCCGGGGGTCGACTTTTGGACCTATTTTTAGATTTTGTTAAAGATTGAAGATTTATGATCCGGAATAGTTTCTTATGTGTTTTATTTGTGCTTTGAAGTTAATTTGGTTAGATTTGAGCCGTACGGAGGTCTTTTCACTCGAGGAGTGCATTTTTGAGTATTGGTTTGTCGTCTTTGAGGTAAGTACCTTGCCTAACCTTGTGTAGGGTACTTCCCCTTAGGATTTGAGTCTTCCGTGCTAATTGTAGTCCGTTCACACGAGGTGATGAGTGTGTGCTCGGACTAATTTGTGGGGAAAAATTGCCCTTAGGGTTCTTAGGTTCTTATGTTCATTATATGGGAAGTATTATGTTATAATTGAGTTATCTAATTGCATTATTTACCCCTATAAGCTCCATACGATGTTGTTAGCTTTCCTCTAACTCTTACATGTTACTTGGCCTTAATTGCCTTAATTGAATTAGCTATTCTTGGTTGTTTTGTTAAGGTTATTGTGCTTCTTAGTTTCTTTGTGATTATCTTCTTGTTATATAATCATACTGTTGGTTGTGGAACTTCCATGTGAATGTATTGTTGGATTGTTGGATTGTTGCGGATTCCCTTGCCGGGATGTATTGTCTATATTGTTGATTTCTCTTGCCAGGATGTACTATTTATATTGTTGATTCCCTTGCCGGGGTGTATTGTTCATATTGTTAATTCACTTGCCGGGATGTTATTGTTCATATTGTTGGCTCGGGATACCAAGAGATCCCCAACACATATATTGAGGATACCAAGAGATCATCGGGGTACCAAGAGATCCATAATATGTATATTGAGGATACCAAGAGATCACCAGTACATATATTGAAGATACCAACAGATCCTCGGGATACCAAGAGATCCCTAGCATGTATATTGAGGATACAAAGAGATCCTCGTGATACCAAGAGATCCCCGCCACATATATTGAGGATACCAAGATATCCTTGGGATAGCAAGAGATCCCTTAGATCATATACTAAGTATACTAAGAGATCCCCCAAGTATCTACGTTTGGGACTATGGGACGGGATCCCGGGAGATCCCCTGTCGATATTCTGTGTGGGTAAAAGCATGAAGGGTGATGCCGTGCACTTTCTTCTTGCTGTGTGTAATTATTGTTACCAATTCAAGTGTTTTAACATGTTATATTCTGTTGCTGCTGTGATTCTTTGTGTTGGAACCCATAGTGTTGTCAATACCTCGCCATATATATATTTATAACCATAATAATTTCTACATTTTTGACTCACTTAATTTCTCAACTAAGTTTTCTTTAAATCGTCTGAGGTTGTATTCTACTTAAAAGAAATTTCTACTAAGATGTAAATTATTAAATCCCATGGCAAAGGTAATAATTCATTCAATGATGTATTCTAATTGAAAATGGTAGTTTCTTTATTCAAATGACTTCTAAAAATAACTTCATCTTTTCTCGCTGGCTTTCCTAATTAGTTTAGAATTTGTAATTTACTTATATTAGGTAAATGATACTTCTAGAACATCTCGAGTGCATTTGTGCGGATGTGAGTGATGTGAGTGATTGAGTTGGCATTGCCTTCTTTATTAGATGGTCAGGATTGTGTATTAGGCATGATGTGAGTGATTGAGTTGACATTGCCTTCTTTATTTGGATACATTCTTACTTGTGTCTATTTTACTTGGTGTCGTTCGTTACTATCCGTGTTCTCCCGTTATTATTCCTACTGTTTGTAATTTGATTTCTCTTCGCTGTTGATATTACCTCGTTATCTTTATCTCGATATTTTATTATCATATCGTGTTCATTTCATTTGACTAGTAGGTGCCTTTACTGTCCTCGTCACTACCCCACCGATGTTAGTCTTGATACTTGCTGGGCACCGCTGTGGTGTGCTCATACTACACTTTTGCAAATTGTTTTGTGCAGATCCAGGTATTTTTCGCTAGTAGCTGTGCGGATTCTTGCAGAGGAGACTCAAGGTATCCCTGCTATTACCTTAGCAGGATTCGGAGTCACATTCATATTTTATATGCTCACTGCTATACTTATTTCCCTACGGTTTTGTTAAGAAATGGTAGCGAAACTCTACAGAGCTTATGACTTGTACCACCGGATTTTGGGAAGATGTTCATTGAATAAAGGGTTTATTTCAGAAGAATTTTAGATGTTATTATTTATTGTTTTTTCTGCAAATTATTAGGCTTACCTAGTCCTTAAGACTAAGTGCCATCACGAAACCCAACGGAGGGGAAATTGGATCGTGACAAGTTGATATCAAAGCTCTAGGTTCATATGTGCTACGAGTCATAAGCGAGTTTAGTAGAGTCTTTTGGATCGGTAAGGACACGTCTGTACTCATCTTCGAGAGGCTACAGAACTATTAGGAAAATGTCACTTCTTTTACTCCTATCGTGTAGGCTTATTGATCCCGGAGTTTGAACTTTCATCATTCCATTCCCTCACCGACGATGAGGGCACGAGCTTAAATTATCGATGGTGCTGCTTCCGAAGTAAGTGTTGCTAGAGGAAAAGGCAGATGCCAATGAGGAGTATGTGTTGCAACTAGACCATACTCAGAGAAATGAGTTTCCATTAGTTAGGTCCCAGGTGTCATGGCAGTACAACTTGTGGTTCCAAATTAGCCTATGGTCAGGGTAGCAACATCCGAGGACGAACAACTTAGATTTGCAAGGTTTAAGAAAAATGTGACCCTCCTACATTCAATAGTTTGGCTTAAGATTGCACAATGGGTTTCATAGAGGAGTGCCATCGCATTATCAGCACTATGGGTATTACAAAGACGAGTGGGGTTGCTTTTACTACGTTCCAGCTTAACGAAGCGGTTTATCAGTGGTGGTGGACATATGAGTTGGGTAATCGGCCGATGGAGTTTCACTTACACAGGTTCAGTTTTCAGAGATATTTTGAGAGAGTTTGTACCTCAGTCACTTCGGTTCAGTATGGATCAGGACTTGGAGTCAGATGTTTTGTTTTAGCAGGAGGTAGGGATCGTTCGCCGGTTTGAGGGCATATGGGACCGGGAGTGAGAGGACAGACAAGATCTGGAGAGAGAGTGTACAAGGAGGAGAGGAGGCCTTGTAGACCGGGGAGATCTGTTGGCCCTTATTCTGGAGGCAGGGTACGACATGGTGGAGATTCACAAGTCAGCTAGTTCAATTTGCATTTTAGGCTTCTCAATGATTCAGGTGTTCATGGGTCTCAGAGTACTAATACCGCATAGTTCCCATAACCACGTCAGTAGAGAGGTTGCTTTGAGTGTGGCGATACTAGCCACATGGTGAGAGATTTCCCCAGATTTTGGACATATATGTCACAGCAAGGTATTCAGGTGAGTAGAGGGCACGCAAGAGGGAGAGGCTCGGTCCTTGATGTGTTTTATATAGTAGGCTTAAGGCCGTTGCACCAAATAATGTCATTCGTGTATGATTTTGATTTGTTATAGTGGAGGATCATCCGTAGTTCATTACCGCTCTGCTTATCGGGGTGAGTTCCCCTATTTATTGCCCCAGTTATGGGTGCGTTTCATGATTTACCCTTTATTTATGTGTAACCCTATTGGAAGGTTCTATGAGTAATAGCCATGTCTATCATCCATTTTTGTTTATTATCTATAGTTTTGAGACTAGTAGTAAATTTATGTTGTCCTTCTCGGAAGGCTTGATGTGATTTATGAGTATTTTTGGCTACGAGCCGTGATTTTTATGCTCCACTGGTGTGGGAACCGACACTTGTATTATTGACTCTGCTAACAGTCCGCGAACCAGAAATCCGAATAAGGAATTTTGTTAACCCGGGAAAAGGTGTTAGGCATTCCCGGGTTTTGTGGTTCTAGCACGGTCGCTCAATTGTTGTATTTTATTTTATCTGATTTCAAAACATGTTCTAGCTTATGTGCTTTTTATTCGTAACCTGCTTTTATTTTTATTTTTACTTAGAATTGCAACGTCGTGAACATGCGTCTCGAACCACGTCGCACCAGTGCATCCGTGGTTGTCAACACATTTCGACTCCGTTGAGATTTGGATTTGGGTCACATAAATGTGCACCCGAGTTTAGGAAGATAATTTTAATAAAATCGTGCCTAAAGTGACAAACGCATCATTATCTTTTGGGAAGGCCGTGAAATTCACTAAACAGCTCGTCCCGAATTTCTAAGTATTTTACTTTTACTGAGGGCCCCGCAATTTTTGTATTTTATTGGGCCAGGCTCGTCTCATTTTATTTTAAAAGGGCAAGCCTAAAAGCAACTATGATTTTCTATTTTTGTTTTGTCTCTAAAAGAAAAAAAAACCTAATCAATTATGAATTGAATTATACTATGTTAAACTAAGAATTGATCTCTCATCCAAACCCAAATAACGAATTCGCTTGTACATGATTGTAGCCATCAGGCCTCGACACAGTCCCTTAAAAGGGGAAATACTTGGGCCCAACATGAGTGAAAGTAGGCTCAAGCAGCTATAATGCCTTAGCCCAAGATCGAATCCCCCAAAACGTGAACAGAATAACAGCCCAGGCGGCTGTGATGTTAGGATTGAATCCACGCCACGGCAAAAATCTAAACAATCCACTAATTAACAGAGCTTAAGCAGCGATATTGAAATGACCAACTGATATTACTAAATCACTACACAGATGACTGATGAATATAGAGATGGAAGGGTATAATGACAAATGAAACTTATGAATTGATGCTCCACTTAACACACCAAAACTGAAATGAATTATACAGACACGATTCATACAACCCACTATCTGAAGTTAACAGTTTGAAACTCAGTCACTATACAAATGCATATCACAGATTTTGAATTGGTTTCTAACTCAGATTGTTTCCTAACGCTGAACATTAAACAACAAACTAAACTAGCTACAGTTCGTACCCTTGCAAATTAACAGTCCATGGCAATTAAAAACAATCCTAAACACACCCACATAAACTCAAAACTTTTCCAGCAACATTCTAAACCCCTTCAGTGATTAATATTTGAGCTAGGAATTGAAAATTAGCTGCTGAAATATCAAACTCGAACTTGTGTCTTCAATGAAACAGTAACTTTTGAATTTTTGGATTTTTCTTGTTGTTTTTTGTTTGTTTTTGGATTTTTTCTATGGTAATCTAAGATATAAGGAAGATTTTTCTTACTTCTATTGATCTGAATTTCAAATTTAGATTTTAGATCTGGGGAAGACGTTTTGGGGGAAATTTTTTAGAGGTTGAAAACTTCATAATCAAGGAAAGGTGTATGCCTTTTATAGGCAACCAAGGTTAGGGATCAGATTTTTGTATTCTTTCTAGTCCCTCCCTCAAATTAGTTCTTACCCCCTCGTTCATTAACTTGGCACACAAATAACTACTACTACTCTTTGCAAATTACTTAGAAGCCCCCATTTAGAAGCTCCTAGGGTATTCTAGCTAGATTCTCTCATTCAATCCTCAAATGAAATACCCAAACTAACATTTTATCAACTAATTTTTCTCTAAACAACTAAACTAAACATGGACAAACTAATCAGTTATTTAACTGAAGAGAGCACGAATCACATAATTTTGTTCGATTATTGACCAAATCAATCGACAATCAGAAATAAACCATTATCAACTATTATTCTAACATAATTAAAGACATAAGTCAAGCTATACCAGAAACCACCAAATTAAACTAATCGTGCAAACTAATTATTGTCTAAATCATTTTGACACTTAAACTAAAACTGCATGCTAGCAAGAAAATAGAGATGGAGGAGTAATTGAAATAGAAAGGGAAAGGAAGGGAGCCAACTTACTAAACAAAGTCCGGTCAGTCTTCACAGACAAATTCGAACAGCTCCAATGTGAATTGAATGTAATTGGTCTTGGATTCGTCATGGGGAAGGCCCAGGAACGTCTGGTACCATTTTGAGGCTAATTGGAGCGACTAGGGTTTTGGCCGGAAAACCTTTAAACTGATATTCGAGGCGTTTCAGCTACATTCGAGACAAAAGATCATGGGAGTTGTGTAGAGGATGGTGTGACGATCTTACGATGTAAATTTGGTACGATTTGGCGTAGATGGTGTTTGTCGGCGACGACTAGGGTTTCAGATATTTGAAACGTTCCAGTGGTTTTTTTGGAAAACGAAGTATGGCACGAGTGTGAGGGAGGGGAGGCGAGGGCAGGGTGTGAATTTGGGCTTGATCGGGAGGAGTGACGTTTGCCGGCGGCGAAGGCGCCAACGATTTACAGAAGGAATATGAGGAAGATGATGTTTGGTCTGTTTAGGGTTGAACCATTTTAGTACAATTATATTGAATTGGAGAGATGGAGCCTCAGCCGTTGGATCAAGAGCATCAGACGACTGTGATTAAATTAAATGGAACGACGTCGTTTTTGGATAAGAACTGGACCGGGTTGGCAAATGGTGTTGGGCTGCGGACGGGTGTGAAGTCTGGGCTAGGATTTAATTCCAAAGAAGCCCAATTGTGAGCAACCCTCTTTTTATTTATTCCCTTTTTGTTCTTTTTATTTCTTTTACTCATTTTTTATTTTGTATTTTTGTTTTATTTTTCCTTAGTTTTATAAGGATGCACAATTAAAAATAAAAATACTAATAGATGTCAAAGCTAAACTAATTAAATTCTAAAATTATTTAAAACCTATTTCACGGCAAATTCATAATTAAAATGATTAAAATGCAAAGTGGACTATTTTTGTGATTTTTATTTTTTGTTCCAAAATAAATTAACCCCTAATTAATCCTAAAAATATGAAATTATATCCTAAATGCCAATGCATATTTTTGTATTTTCATATGAATTAACATGCACAAATAAAATGTAAACAATTATCAGAAAGTGACACCAAAATTCACAAAAATTGTACAAATAAGGAAAAGCTTTTTTTTTGGTTAGAATTTTTGGGAATAATTCATATATAGGGCGAAAATCACGTGCTCACAGCTGCCCTCTTTGATCGGAAACATGAAAGGTTTTCGTGCAAAGATAAGTGAGCAAATACGATCGATTTTTGCCCGTTTGAAAATTTCGTGTGAAGCATTTTGAAAAGTTTTGACCGCACCGTGCTTCAGAGGCTGCCTACATATCCTGGGCTAAACAGGAATCAGGTCAGTGTAGTTGGGGAAGGTTTGGTAGCTGGGACTACTAGGAGCTGTGATTTCACTGCTGTTGCTGCTGCTACTGCTCGCTGACCTCCTTATTACACCATGGTAAAACAAAAGAAACTAGCTTAAGCTATGATCTATGAGTTACAAAAGATCCTATCTATGTCTTCAAACTTGCTCTTGTGTTGCCTTGAGCTTGTATCTTGTATTCTTCCGATGGGATTCTTGTTGTTGCCTTGGCGATGTTTTGCCATTCCTCTGAATAAGTGCCTCTATTCTCCAGGCGGGCTCCTGGTTGCTGACGCTTGAAAGGTATTCCCTTATTCTCCAGATGGGCTCCTGACTGTGATGCTTGAAAAGTATTCCCTTGTTCTCCAGGTGGGCTGCTGACTACAAAAAAAATAGACAAACAAAGAAAATTTTCTGTCCCAGTTTGGTAACTGGGAACAACATGTTATCAAATATTAAAAATTAAAGGCTAAAATTGAATTATACTTCCCTTATTTTTCAGGTGGGCGCCTAACTGCTGAAGCTTGAAAAGTATTCCCTTGTTGTCCAGGTTGGGCTCCTGGTTGCTGAACTTGAAAGGTATTCCCTTGTTCTCCAGGTGGGCTCTTGACTACAACAAAATAGACAAACAAAGAAATTTTTCTGCCCTAGTTTGGTAACTGGGTACAGCATGTTATCAAATATTAAAAATTAAAGGCTAAAATTGAATTGTACTTCCCTGATTTTCCAGGTGGGCGCCTGACTGCTGAAGCTTGAAATGTATTCCCTTGTTCTCCAGGTGGGCTCCTGATTGCTGAACTTGAAAAGTATTCCCTTGTTCTCCAGGTGGGGTCCTGACTGCAACAAAATAAACAAAGAAAGAAAATTTTCTGCCCCAGTTTGGTGGCTGGGCACATGGGTGAGTGTTAAACTGAATTATTCTACCAACTATTATAAGAATTTGAAAGCTAAGTCCTATTAACCAGGGAGGTCCTGACAACTCCTAACAATTACGAACCTAAGTTATACCTTCTAAAAGCATTACTCCATAAGCTACTTCCCATTATCCAGGAGGGTCCTGACAACTTCTAGTTAAAAGGCAGTTTTAACCTAAGCTATATCTATTGCAAGTACGACTTCCACCATATCTTGTTATCTAAACAAACTTTAAAACTACATCCCATTATCCAGGAGGGTCTTGAGAACTCTTAATTGAATCCTATCTTAAACATGCAAACGTTGAAACCAACTTATATTCCATTTGGGGTACATTTATGCTAAATTATGCTACTCATGATTGTTTTAAAATTTAAACTAAGTCCTATTTTCCAGGAGGGTCCTGAGAACTTACCGTCAAACTTGTCTGGTGCCTGCCTTTCCTTGCGGTGGGTTTCCCCGAAACAAATGAAATTTCTGCCTGTGTTTCAATCAAAGAAAATCTTGTCAGTTTAAAATGTGGTGGTTGGTTTGTGGCCTTGAAGTTTGACGGAGATTTCTCCTTCGCTTCCCATGATGACTGATTTTCACTCGAAAACCTTGCTTGTTTATGGCCTAACCCCTTTTTCTGTCGTCCCCATTACATAAAATAACTTTTTTTCGTTCGGACCCAATATCCTCTATTTGTTGCATTGCATGAACTATCATCTCCCCAATCCTCATGTCTCATATGAATCCCAAAGCACATCCATTGCCCCTATTATGTGTATATGCTGTTCTTTCTTGACTTAACCACTGGCCTCGGCCTTGAGGTCTGTTGCTCCTTCACTTGTCATGATAACTGATTTCCATTTGAAGACCCTGCTTGTTTATTGGACTAACCACTTCCCAGAAAATACCTCTTTTTGTCCAAACCCAATACCCTCTGTCTGTTGCACCGCTCATATCGACATTTGCCAAACCTTTGTGTTTCACATGGTCCCTAAAGCATGTTGATTGTTACCATCTTCAGTATGCATGTTACTCTTTCTTGATCTAAACCATCGGCCCTGGCCTTGGGGTCTATCACCTTTGATTTCTGTTTTGCTTGTCACTGGTCTACCACCCTTTTGTCAATCCTACCACAGCCAATATCTTTGATCCATTCACCAAACCCCTTCCATCTTGTTGCATTGTTCATGCATTGATACGTACAAAACCCTTGTAGTTCACATAAGTCCCAAAGTATGTCAGTTGCCACCCACTCGAGATGTATGTTGCTCTTTCTTGAATGAAGCCTTTGGTCCAGTCTCTGAGGTCTACAGCTCCCGCATTTGCCATGATAACTTTGACGTTCTATTTGGAAGGTCTTGCTCGTGACTGGTTTACCACCTTTTGTCAAGCCTATCACCGCAAGTACCTTTGCACTGTTCAAACTAACCCCTCATATGTTGCATTGTTCATGAATTAATATATACCAAGCCTTTGCATTTCGCCTGAATCCCCACGGCATGTTGATTGTTACCAACTCGGTGAGCTTGTTGTTCTTCTTTGACTTATGCCACGTTGATGCGTTGGCCAGATCCCGTTTTGTGCAATTGGAAAGCTGGTGGAAGATTTTGAAGTCATTTCTCACTTGTTATGACGAGACAGACTTAAGAGGAAGTAAACAGGACAAAGGAATATAGTGGGAAGACAATGAAAGAGATGAATCCTAACAAGAAAACAACAAATTAGAAACCTATCGGATGTGGATACTGACTCTGATGACCTTGACATGCACCTGCAGCCCATTCTATTTAGCAACTATGATGTTTGGCTCTTGTTGTACCGTTTTGCCATGAAACTGGGCTTCAATGCTCTGCTTACCCGATCTGATCCACAGTCCTTAATCGACTTGTAGTGCCCGAAGGGTTTTTACCATCAAGTCTCTCTCATTTTGGTTTATCTCTCGTCTCACCGTCGCCTTATGGTGCCTGTAAAGGTTTTCACCAATAAGACTCTCTCATTTTTATTTCTCTCAGCTTCCATTGCCTTGGGGTTCCCATGAGGGTTTCCATCAACCAGACTCTCTCATTCATCATTTTCTTCATTTGGAATGGATTGTTGCCCCTGATATGATTCACCTTTGTTCGCTTGACTTGGTACCTCTCGAAGATTGATCAAAAGGTCTTTCTTTGGACCGTAATGTGGGCTTTTGGATAGGGTTAGAAAGAAAGGTTCTTAAAGGCTCAAGACAATTTTATCATGGGTTCAAAATTACAACTTTCGGAATCAGATTTCTCCCAACAACCACAACTTCTGCCCCAATTTCCTTTTTGGGGACTTTTGGGACTTTTGTTTTGGTATGACTGAACCTCAGAGAGAGGCTGCCTACGTACCCTTTCGGGATCAAGTCAAACGTAGTTCAGGCGACTATATTTGTTGTGGTGATTTTTCCTTTCTTCCACTTTCTTTTCCTTTCTTTTCATTCTTTTCTTTCTCTTTTCTCTTTTCTTTTCTTTTCTTTCCTTTTTCTTCTTTTTTTCTTTTCTTTTCTGTTCTCTTCCTTTCTTTTCATTTCTTTTCTTTTCTTTTTTCTTTTCGCTTTTCCTTTCTTTTCTTTCTTTTTCTTTTCTCTTCTTTTCATTCACTTTCCTTTCACTATTTTTCTCTTGTTTCTTCGCTCACTTCCCCATTCAAGCTTGTGAGTCTTATTATTTGATTCCGAAAGAGGGGTATGCAAGAAAACAACCAAGGCTCAAAAGGGTAACAAAGGATAAAGTGTTTGGATAGCAGAATAAAATGCCTTCGTCGTTCCAATCTCTCAAAACATGCCAAGTACAAATTACACAGTTAAACAAGCTGAGGAAAACACACCTAACACCTTTTGATTGATTCATATACTTGCCTTCTGTGTTTGTCATTTGCTTAGCACTATTGGACAACAATCTCAGTACCACGAACGGTCCCTGTAGGCTTGGGGTAAGCCTGCCTTCGGCTTCAAACCGATGCGGCATGATGCATTTTAACAGTATTTCTTTATGTTCTATTTGCCTCCCAGTTTCACTTAATTTGGGCTCGAAGTGATCTCGAAATGCCTTTACTCATTTCCCTCGGAATGTCCTTACAACTTCAATATTGTTTCATTGTTTCATTACTAAACTGACTTTTAAAACCAGGCTAAGAATTATGCGTGCATGTAACGACCCGATCGGTCATTTTTAGAAATCATGCCCCGATCCCCTATTAACTGCTTTTCGTAAGTTCATTTCTGTTATTTTTGTTTGCCGGGACGTTCGATATTAGGATTTAGAGTGTTTTGGGACACTTAGTCCCTAAATGGGAGCTTAAGAGTTAAAAATGGCCAGTGTTTGGAATACTGTGAAGACGGCCTCGGAATGCAAATCCGATAGTTCTGTTAGCTCCGTTAGGTGATTTCGGGGTTGGAAGCGTATTCGGAATGTATTTTGGAAGTCTGTAGCTCAATTAGGCTTGAAATGCCAAAGTTTGAATTTTCGAAGTTCCGGTCCAATAGTGAATTTTTGATCCTAGGGTCGAAATTGAATTCTGAAAGTTTTCTGTAGCTCCGTCATTTCATTTTGGATGTGCGTGCAAAATTTCAGGTCATTCGAACAAGGTTTGGATATGTTTTTGATCGAAAGTGTGTCTGGTTAGAAGTTGAAGTTCATACGCTTGAATCTTGGCTTAAATCGTGATTCCAGCGTTGTTTTGGGTGATTTAAGGATTGGTACAAGTTTGAATGATGTTATGGGGTATGTCTGTAGGTTTGGTTGAGGTCCCGGGGACCTCAGGTGTGTTTTGGATGCTCAACGGGTCACTTCCTCCTATTTTTGAACTGCTGTTGCTGCTTCTGTTATTCCTTCATCGCGTTCGCGATGTGGCCTTCGCGATAGCGATGGCTTACCTTGACCCCCATGGGAAATTCCTCTTCGCGTTCGCATAACCACTCCCGCGATCGCGAAGATCTATTTACCCCTCGTACGCGTTCGCGTTCCTTTCATCGCGTTCGCGATGTATATTTTCTGGACCTTCTCAAATTCCTCTACGCGATCACGATCCTTGTTACGCAATCGCGATCCTTGTTACGCGATCGCGATGAACAAAATACCTGGGCAGATTATATGTTCTTCAATCGAGGGATTATGCCATTTTTCACATTTTTGACTTGGGAGCTCGGTCCTTGGCGATTTTTGAATGGATTTTCACCTCGGCAACTTGGGTAAGTATTTCTCACTCGACTTAGACTAATTTCCATGAATCTCCTCTTAATTTCATCCGTAAATTTCAGAATTTTAATGAAAAATGGGTAGAACTTCATAGGCCATGTTATTTAGTTTTGAGGGGGCATTTGACCTTAGATTTGAGAGATTTTTATATGGTTAGACTTGTGAGAGTACGAGAGTTCTGAAAATGTGAAAATTATCCCATTCCTGGACGTTGGCCTGAGGGGCATTTTGGTCATTTTGCCTAATTTCGCGCTTTAGCTTTGAATTAAATAGTAGAATCAGTTGCTTGAGATGTTATTTACAATGTGTGATTTAATTGAATAGATTTGAGCCATTTGGCGTCGAGAACGCGTGGCAAGAACGTGGTTGCTAGTTGATTTTAGCCTGTTTGAGGTAAGTATCTTGCCTAACCTTGTGTGGGGGACTTCCCCTTAGGATTTGAGTCTTCTTTGTTGATTGTATTCCTTGTACGCGAGGTGACGAGTGCGTACTCGAATTTATTTGTGGAAAATTTGTCCCTTTTAGGTTCTTAGATCCTAGAAATCATCGAATATAGAGTTGTTCTTGATACAATTGAGTTACCTGTTATTAGTTTCACTTCTACATGACTTACTTGGAATTTATTTGCCCCTTTTGGTTTATTCTTGTTGCCTACTTGGCCTTTACTTGTTTAACTGAAGACATTTACCCTTATCTAGCCATGTTATCCTTCCTAATTGCTTGTCTTAAAATTAGAAATTATTATTCCTATCTCTCATGTAATTAATTGGGCCTAATTAAAAAGAAGTTAGATATCCTATGTTTAGTTGATATTTTCCTTATTTGACACTTACGTGACTTATGTTAACTCCTTCGTTGTTGAATTACGTATTATGGAATCGTTGCTGCGTAGTATTTTCTCCCTTGTTGAGTTGTTCTTATTGCGCTTAGCATTTCCCTGTTACGATTATTCCATGGTAGTTAGTTGTACCGTCTTCTGGTGAACGGAATTTCTTGTGTTGATTTCTCTTGCTTATTCCTGTATATATATATATTTTCATTTATTGTGTTGTACTTGATATTGTGATGCACGAGGTTTCTGCCCTGCGGTTGATAATATTGTGATGCACGAGGTTTCTGCCGTGCGGTGGTTGATATTGTGATGCAGAAGGTTTCTGCCATGTGGTTGTTGATATTGTGATGCACGAGGTTTCTGCCGTGCGGTTGTTGATATTATGATGCACGAGGTTTCTACCGTGTGGTTGTTGATATTGTGACGCACGAGGTCTTTATCGTGCTATTGTTGTTATTGATGTTTTGCACATGCGGCGTAATAAGGCAGGATATATTTTATGCTTATATGTGGGTTGCGCATGTGGCGGAATAAGGTGAGACATTTTTATGCACGTGTGGCGAAATAAGGCAGAGCCTATTATATTATTTATTGCACACATGGCGAAATAAGGTGGGCTATGTCAGGGATTGATTGTATAGAGTTGTGACGGCCTGTTGAGGCATTCCTATTTGTTTCTATTGTGATTGTGGATTGTTACTCTGTATGAACGTTACCGCTTGGGAGTTGTGAGGGAACATCCTACGTGTGGTCCGTCCGCCTTTTTCATGTTTGTTGGTTGATATAATTTTTTTTAGAAACATTTGCTCAAGCATACACGTAGCTGAGTACTCCTATTAAAGGTGAATTCCTCCTGACTTTTCTAAGGGTGGTGGCACGACTCGCTTAACCATTATATTTTGGGCGAGTGGCCCTAGTTAGCAAGTTAGTTGTTGGTATGACCATGAGATTGATGGGACACAGGATGCCAATTGTTAGATTTCACATGCTAGTTCTTCGCGAATTGTGGTTAGTCAGAGACTTGGTGAAATTGTGGAAAGAATGGGATAAGATCTTCTATGAACATCATTGTATGATAGGAATTATTTACTTGTTTCTTTCTCTGCTGTGTTGTGACCTTAGGATTTGGGTTGTGATTTTTACGTTGTTTTGTATCATAGTTTATTATATTCTTTTTGATAATTGTTGTATTTACCCCTTATTGTGAATTGTAGCATTTTTGGTCGATTCACGAATTTTTACATATTCATATGTCATTACCATTGTTTCCTATGATTATACTGTTTATTGACCGGTAGGTGTCTTGACTGTTCCTCGTACTACTCCACGGGGTTAGTATTGATACTTACTGGGCACCGCCGTGGTGTGCTCATGCTACTCTTCTACACTTTTTTGTTGTGCAGATACAGGTACTCCCATTCAGTTCTGTCAGCCTTGGAAGGAGGCGTATCGATAGAGACTTCAAGGTATATCTGCTACGTCCGCAGACCGAGGAGTCCCTTTCCAGCTTTCTGTAAAAAGTATAGTTCTTTCAGTATTTCTCCTTTGTATAGATATTCTTGAGTCAGAGCCTCTTATGTATCCCCTTAGCTTGTGATTTGTGAGTTTCCGGGTTTTGGGAAATGTTGTTAGCTTCGAGAATTGTTATGGTATGTGCCAAGCGGCACCTTAAGCACCATTTTTATTTTACTAATTTAGTTTATTTTACTTTCTTCCACAATTATGGTTATCTTGCGCATTGTTAGGCTTACCTAGTCGTAGGGACTAGGTGCCATCGCGACATGTTCATGGAGGGTGAACTGGGGTCGTGACAGTGCATGTCATGTCACTAGAACTAGCATAAAGGAATTGTAAAAGGAGAAGGGAACCAAATAAAATGACTAGAAATGGCGGGAAACAGAGAATTGCATTAGACTGACGGTGGAAGGGTTTAAACAACAAAACAAGCAAACTAGACTAGTTACAATCTTTGAACAAACCTAGACGGCACTAGACAAGCAATTATGACTAAGCAAAGCAAAAGTGAAAAGATAGAAGGGTTTGAGTCACAAGACAATGTCCGGATTACAACCCTGAAATAACCCAGACAACAGAAATGACAACAAAATAAACCACCAAAACTCCAAGAGATGGGGCGTCTTCCCAATTACGAAGCACGGCGTTTTAGCCACTAAATTTCACATCAAGATTGCTGGAATTGTCACAAGTTCTTATCACCTTGTTCTGAGCAAACTGCTTCTGGGTTTCTTCTGCCGGCTCATTCTCACGATCGATCACACCCACCATATGTGTCTCATTATGCACAGGAGATGGACTTTGGCCAGTGTTTGCTGTATCTGGACTTTGCACGACAACGTCGCCTGCATCAATAAGTTTCTGAATTGCATTCTTCTGATTCTAACATTTCTCTATGTCATACCCCAAGGCACCTGAGCAGTATGCGCACTTTTGAGAAGGATCGAACTTCTTTAGAGGAGGGTTTTGTTTGGGTGGTGGAGCTTGGGGAGGGTAGGAGGTGGTGCTATAACTCTGTTGGTAGAAAGGGAAAGCTGGAGATAAATTCACAGTGGGAGGCTCCTGAGACTGAGCCAAAGGTGGGACATATACCGGATTGGCGGGGTAAACTGGCGCCGGCTGACACTTAGCCCAGGTCTGATGCATCTCGGCCATCTACTACCTCAACTTATAGATCTCTTCCCTCATTGCATTGATATCCACCACTTCTACCTCTTTTGAAGGGTCCACAATACTGGTATCTGATTCTTAGCCTGCCATGTTTAGTTTATTCGATCGGGTGTTGTAGGAGTGGGTTGCCAGGACGCCGACTGCCTTTTGTCCTTGTGTTGTAAAGAAGAGTTACCACTTTGAAACCACAAACCAACCACCTTTCTGGAATAACATGACAAAATGAAACCATCACGTTAGCGTTAGGGCATTTAACATATTGGTAACAACTTTTGATTGGTCGCATGCGTCATTCCGGCTTTTCCTTATTTCCAATTGTAAACTTTCTCTTCCTTTGTTTTTCTTCTTTTTTTTTCTTCTTTTCGCTATTGCCTTTGTCTTCCTTTGTTCCTATTTTCTTCCTTTCTTGTTTTCCCGCTCTTTTTCTTTTTTTCTTTTTGCCTTTTTATGGTTTTCCCTCTTTTCCTTTTTTTTCTTTTGGTTTTGGTCGAATCCTACGTGGATTGCCTACGTGTCATGACCCCGCATGAATCAGACCGAGCGTAGTTCTTGCAAATGGAATGCAAAATTTTGTTGTTGTTTTTTTTTAAATGTTATTCTTAAAGGAAAACTTCAAAAACAAAATACAAACTCTATAATAAAAAACTAGATCAAGAGTACATCAAAGCTTCACATCCTGGGGCCCGCGAGGCATCACTCGGCATCGCCACAGGCCTCCGCAAGACTGAAAAGGTTTCAATGTCAAGTGTGACCATTTAAAGACAATTGGCCATGTAATGGCTTATTTTGACTTAAACAGCAAAGTGGCTATATTTCAAAAATTTTGTTTAAGAAAATAAAGACTCAGTTTTGCAAATACAGCCTTTCAGCACTTCTGAAAGGGAGATTTTAAGGCTGTGTCCGCAAACCGATTTAAAATGACTCAGGGTGGCTGTTCTTGCAAAAATAGCCTTCCGGCACCCTTTTGTGGACATTCGGCTTATTTTTTCAACAAGAATGGCGTCACCCGACTTATTGGATAAAAATAAAAATTTTGGTATTTTTTTGGCTATTTTTGCAAAAGGGGTGGTTGGACCCGATGAGGGTTGCCTATGTATCTCACACCCGGTGAGAATCTAACCTGCGTAGTTCGGGCAAGTAAACTAGCTATTTTCGAAAACAAAACTCTTTTTGTATTTTCTTTCCAATAATTGAAAAATAAAATTCTTTCGGTTTTTCTTCCTTTTTTCTTCATTGTCAAATGACGCAAACTATGTCTAAAAGAAACTCTTTGTTTTGCTTTTCAATTGGCACATAAAACAAATTTAAAAAATATTTTTTGTTTTCCTTTTCCATTGACACCAAACACTCCACTTATTTTCTCAAAAATCCGGTAGAGATTCAGCATTACGTGGACATAGGTTTTTGCCAAATCATGTAATCAACTCTCTACACTATTATTTCTTTTCCTTTTTCCCAAATTCAAGCCGGTAGCGCGCGAGTCTGAGCGGGATTTATTATCAAGCCGGTAGAGTCGCCAGAGCTGTCACACCTCCTTTTTACCTACACCAGCAAGGGCGTAAAGGAGTTTTTCCACTTAAAGGACAATCGGAGCGGGATTTATTATTGAGATTTCAGAATCGCCACTTGGGAGATTAATGGTGTCCCAAGTCACCGGTTGAATCCCGAACCGAGGAAATTATTGACTCTGTTAACATTCTGCGAACCAGAAATTCGGATAAGGAATTCTGTTAACCCGGGAGAAGGTGTTAGGCATTCCCGTGTTCCGTGGTTCTAGCACGGTCGCTCAACTGTTGTATTTGATTTTATCTGATTTCAAAACATGTTCTAGCTTATCTGCTTTTTATTCGTAACCTGCTTTTATTTTTATTATTAATAAGAATTGCAACGTCGTAAAAATGCATCTCGAACCACGCCGCAGCAGTGCACCCATAGTTGTCAAAATATTTCAACTCCGTTGAGATTTGGATTTGGGTCACATAAATGTGCACCCGAGTTTAGGAAGGTAATTTTATTAAAATCGTGCCTAAAGTGGCGAACGCATCATTATCTTTTGGGAAGGCCGTGAAATTCAATAAACAACCCGTCCCAAATTTCTAAGTATTTTACTTCAACCGAGGACCCCGCAATTTTTGTATTTTATAGGGCGAGGCTCGTCTCATTTTATTTTAAAAGGGCAAGCCTAAAAGCAACCATGATTTTCTATTTTTGTTTTGTCTCTAAAAGAAAAAAAAACCTAATCAATTATGAATTGAATTATACTATGTTAAACTAAGAATTGAACTCTCATCCAAACCCAAATAACGAATTCGCTTGTACATGATTGTAGCCATCAGACCTCGACACAGTCCCTTAAAAGGGGAAATACTTGGGCCCAACATGAGTGAATGTAGACTCAGGCAGCTATAGTGCCTTAGGCCAAGATCGAATCCCTTAAACATGAACAGAATAACAGCCCAGGCGGCTGTGATGTTAGGATCGAATCCACGCCACGGCAAAAATCTAGACAATCCACTAATTAACAGAGCTTAAGAAGCGATATTGAAATGACCAACTGATATTACTAAATCACTACTCAGATGACTGATGAATATAGAGATGGAAGGATATAATGACAAACGAAACTTATGAACTGATGCTCCATTTAACACACCAAAACTGAAATGAATTATACAGACACGATTCATACAGCCCACTACATGAAGGTAACTGTTTGAAACTCAGTCACTATACAAATGCATATCATAGATTTTGAATTGGTTTCTAACTCAGATTGTTTCCTAACGTTGAACATTAAACAACAAACTAAACTAGCTACAGTTCATACCCTTGCAAATTAACAGTCCATGGCAATTAAAAACAATCCTAATTTAAGTGCAGCATCCGAAACAGTAGAGATTGCTCCTAATCAGATAATTTCTCTTCATGAGAGTTTGAACAAACTAGAACTACATGAGTACACATTATTTGTTTAACAATGAATGAGTGAGCGTAGATTTGAACATCAATTCATTCCAATCCAATCTGTGGTTACATCAGCTGTAAATTCGAGTGTGTACCTGGAAATTGAAGTATAATAAGAAAAGGAGAGGTCAGCAACCAGGAACGACAAACAGCAGCAAACTGATGCTTAGAACAGCTCAGAAAATAAACCAGCAGTCCAGAAATGATTTCAAAACCAGCTAATTCAGGAACTTGTGACTTCAATGAAACAGTAACTTTTGAAATTTTGATTTTTCTTATTGTTTTTTGTTTGTTTTTGGATTTTTTCTATGGTAATCTAAGATATAAGGAAGATTTTTCTTAATTCTATTGATTTGAATTTCAAATTTAGATTTTAGATCCGTGGAAGACGTTTTGGGGGAAATTTTTTAGAGGTTGAAAACTTCTTAATCAAGGCAAGGTGTATGCCTTTTATAGGCAACCAAGGTGAGAGATCAGATTTTGGTTTTCTTTCTAGTCCCTCCCTCAAATTAGTTCTTACCCCCTCATTTATTAACTTGGCACACAAATAACTACTACTATTCTTTGCAGATTACTTAGAAGCCCCCATCTAGAAGCTCCTAGGGTATTCTAGCTAGATTCTCTCATTCAATCCTTAAATGAAATCCCCAAACTAACCTTTTATTAACTAATCGTTCTCTAAACAGCTAAACTAAACATGGACAAACTAATCATTTATTTAACTAAAGCGAGCACTAATCACAGAATTTTGTTCGATTATTGACCAACTCAATCGACAATTAGAAGTAAACCATTATCAACTATTATTCTAACAGAATTAAAGACAGAAGTCAAGCTAAATCAGAAACTACCAAATTAAACTAATCGTGCAACCTAATTATTGTTGAAATCATTTTAATACCTTAACTAAAACTGCATGCTAGCAAGAAAAACAAATATGGAGGAGTAATTGAAATAGAAAGGGAAAGGAAGGGAGCCAACTTACTAAACAAAGTCCGGTCAGTCTTCACTGACAAATTCGAACAGCTCCAATGTGAATTGAATGTAATTGGTCTTAGATTCGTCATGGGGAAGCCCCCAGGAACGTTTGGTACCGTTTTGAGGCTAATTGAAGCGACTTGGGTTTTGTCCGGAAAACCTTTAAAATGATATTCGAGGCGTTTCAACTACATTCGAGACAAATGATTATGGGGGTTCAGTAGAGGATGGTGTGACGATCTTACGATGTAAATTTTGTACGATTTGGCGTAGATGGTGTTTGCCGGCGGCGAATAGGGTTTCAGAGATTTGAAATGTTCCAGTGGTTTTTTAGTAAAACGGAGTATGGCACGAGTGTCAGGGAGGGGAGGCGAGGTCAGGGTGTGAATTTGGGCTTGATTGGGAGGGGTGGCGTTTGCCGGCGGCGAAGGCGCCGGTGAGATACAGAAGGAATACGAGGAAGATAATGTTTGGTCTGTTTAGGGTTGAACCATTTTAGGACAATTATATTGAATTGGAGAGATGGAGCCTCAGCCGTTGGATCAAGAGCATCAGACGGCTATGATTAAATTAAATGGAACGACGCCGTTTTTGGATAAGAACTTGACAGGGTTGGAAAATGGTGCTGGGCTGCGGATGGGTGTGAAGTCTGGGCTGGGATTTAATTCCACAGAAGCCAATTGTGAGCAGCCCTCTTTTTATTTATTCCCTTTTTGTTCTTTTTATTTCTTTTACTCATTTTTCATTTTGTATTTTTGTTTTATTTTTCCTTAGTTTTATAAGGATGCAAAATTAAAAATAAAAATACTAATAGATGTCAAAGCTAAACTAATTAAATTCTAAAATTATTTAAAACCTATTTCACGGAAAATTCACAATTAAAATAATTAAAATGCAAAGTGGACTATTTTTGTGATTTTCATGTTTTGTTCCAAAACAAATTAACCCCTAATTAATCTTAAAATATGAAATTATATCCTAAATACAAATGCATATTTTTGTATTTTTATATGAATTAACATGCACAAATAAAATGCAAACAATTATCAAAAAGTGACACCAAAATTCAAAAAAATTGTACAAATAAGGAAAAGTTTTTTTTTGTTTGAATTTTTGGGAATAATTCATATATAGGGCAAAAATCACGTGCTCACATACCCTACTTGAGATTCTGAGTTGAGTACAGCACCCTCGTTGTTTCATGTGATTTGATGTGTTGAGATCGGGTTGTGTACCGCGGTGGGAGTTATATCAGTATGAGATCCTTGTGATTCTTTTACATTCTTTAATTCTTTGTTATTAGATTGAGTGGTAAATTAGTTTTGATAGAAAAATTTTTTTGCATGATGGACTTGTTTGATAGTTCCTTTATGTGTTTCCTTTCCACATTCAATCATTTTCATTCTGTGCTTCTTGAGTTCTAGCTTGTGGGATTTATGCCCGTTGGTATTAGTTGTGAATTGGTGATTCGGGTGTTAGCTGTATAGTTTTCGTGGTTATTGTATCATCATTAGTGTTGTGGGGGTTTGAAATGGGTTCCTATCAAATTTGAGGCTTATGGCCGGTGCAGGATTTGATTTTGGGCAAGTACTGTGATCAGGAATGTTATTATAGGCCTATGCGTGGTATGTATGTTGTGTGGTTGTACTCTGTAGGTGTAGCCATAAGTGGTTGCAGCTAGTTGAAATCGAAACCGGGTATGGATTTAGAATCGGGTCTTTGGGAATAAATGTGAGATGGGATTTTGGATCGAAGGCTTATAGGTATTACTAGAAAGGCTAAATTTCAGTTAAGATGGTGTCATCAGATATAAGTAGATTAGGGTGACGTGGGATCACCCGCGGTGCATGCTAGAAGTGTGCATTCAATGACTTGAGAACTTCAAGGCGAATCTTGGCACATTCGAGGACGAACGTTGGTTTTACGAGGGGGAGGATGTAACGACCCAACCAGTCATTTAGAGAATTTTAGCTCTGTTCAGCGGCGTAGGGTCTGGAACAGTTTCATAACGCGAGCATCGATTTTCATGCATTATTGAATTCAGTTAACGGATGATTTAGAGCCAAACTTAAAGAAGGAATCTAGTTTTGGGAGTTTAAGCGTTGAGAATTTGAGCGGAATTGGACTTTTGAGTAAACGGACCCGGAATTAATTTTTGATGATTCCAACAGCTTTCTATGGTGATTTTGAACTTAGGCGTGCGTTCGAATTGTGTTATGGAGGTACGTAGATAATTTAGGCTTGAAATACCGAAAGTTGAATTTTTGAAGTTTCCGGTTCGATAGTGAAATTTTGATCCGAGTGTCGGACTGAAATTATGGAAGTTGTAGTAGCTCCATAGTGTTGAATTTGAGGTATGTGCAAAATTTCAGGCCATTCAGACGAGGTTTGATAGACTTTTGATCGAAAGCGTAAATTGAGAGTTTTTTGAGTTCTTAGGCTTGAATTTGATGTTAAATTGGTGTTTTGATGTTGTTTTGAGCATTTCGAAGGTTGGAACTAGTTTTAATGATATTTTGGGATATGTTGGCATGTAGGGTTGAGGTCGCGAGCGCCTCGGGTGTGTTCTGGGTGGGCTACGACTCTTTTTCCTCCTATTTTGAATTGATGATATCTGTCAGCTAGTTTCCTTCTTCACGTTCGCGTCTTTTCCTCCGCGTTCGCGAAGAGTAATCTTGGAGGAGGAATTTGTTTTTCTTCGCGTTCACGTTAACCTCTCACCTTTGCGAAGGTTTGCCTTTCTCCTTCTTCGTGTTCACATCCAATCCCTCGCGTTCGTATAGCAGAATTAGGAACTGGGGGCTGGTGACTATTTCTTCTTCACGTTCGCGTCACAGCCTCCGCGTTCGCGTAAGCCTCTGTTCTTTACTCAACGCGTTCACGAACACTTTTCTTAGCAGCTTCAGTTTCCCTTCTTCGCGAACGCGATTCTCCTTCCGCGTTCGCGATGCACAAAATCTAGGCAGACAGAACATAATTTCCAAATCGAGGGTTTCACCATTTTTATCACATTTTGACTTATGGAGCTCGGTTTTGAGAGATTCTTTTAGGGGTTTTCATACAAATCGATTGAGTAAGTTTTCTTCACAGACACTTAAATATATTACATGAATTAGTCCTTATTTTTATCATTTAAATTGTGTTTTTATTTAGGGAAAATGTTGGTTTTTGAAGAATGTTTTCAAAACAACATTTCATGATTCTAGGGACGAAATGGTATCGGAATTTGATGATTTTTGTATGGTTAAACTCATATTAGAATGGGTATTTGGATTTTGTAAAATTTGTCCGGTTCCGAGGTGCGGGCCCGGGGTCGACTTTTGGACCTATTTTTAGAGTTTGTTAAAGATTGAAGCTTTATGATCTGGAATAGTTTCTTATGTGTTTTATTTTTGCTTTGAAGTTAAGTTGGTTAGATTTGAGCCGTACGGAGGCCTGGCACCCGAGGAGTGCGTTGTTGAGTATTGGTTTGTCGTCTTTGAGGTAAGTACCTTGCCTAACCTTGTGTGGGGGATTTCTCCTTAGGATTTGACTCTTCCATGCCAATTGTAGTCCATGCACGCGAGGTGACGAGTGTGTGCTCGGGCTTATTTTTGGGAAAAATACCCTTAGGGTTCTTAGGTTCTTATGTTTATCATATGGTAAGTATTCTGTTATGATTGAGTTATCTAATTGAATAATTTACCCCTATATTCTCCATACGATGTTGTTAGCTTTCCTCTAACTCTTACCTGTTACTTGGCCTTAATTTCCTTAATTGAATTAACTGTTCTTTGTTGTTTTGTTAAGGTTATTGTGCTTCTTAGTTTCTCCGTGATTCTCTTGTTGCTATATAATCATACTCTTGGTGGTGGAACTTCCTTGTAGTTGTATTGCTGGATTGTAGTTGATTCCCTTGCCAGGATGTATTGTCTATATTATTGATTTCTCTTGCTGGGATGTATTGTTTATATTGTTGATTCCCTTGCCGTGATGTATTGTTCATATTGTTGAATCCTTTGCCGGCATGTTATTGTTCATAATGTTGGCTCGGGATACCAAGAGATCCCCAGCACATATATTAAGGATACCAATAGATCCTCGGGGTACAAAGATATCCCTAGTATGTATATTGAGGATACCAAGAGATCCCCAACACATATATTGAGGATACCAACAGATCCTCGGGATACCAAGAGATCTCTAGCATGCATATTGAGGATAACAAGATATACCTGTCACATATATTGAGGATACCAAGACATCCTTGGGATACGAAGATATCCCTTAGCTCATATACTGAAGATACTGAGAGATCCCCCAAGTATTTATGTTTGGGACTACAGGACGAGATCCCAGGAGATCCCCTGTCGATATTCTGTGAGTGTAAAAGCACGAAGGGTGATGATGTGCACTTTCTGCTTGCTGTGTGTAATCGTTGTTATCAATTCAAGTATTTTAACGGGTTAGATTCCCTTAATACTGTGATTCTTTGTGTTGGAACTCATAGTGTTGTCAATACCTCACCTTATTTATATATATTTATACATATTTCAATACTTCAACATCAATAATTTCTACATTTACTCAATTAATTTCTCAACTAAGTTTTCCTTAAATCGTCTGAGGTTGTATTATACACAAAAGGAATTTCTACTAAGATGTAAATTATAATCCCATGGTAAAGGTAATAATTCATTCGATGCTGTATTGTAATTATTGTATAGCATGTGGATTTATCTTGTTAAGAGTGAGATGGAAAAATATTAGAGCACAAGGTGCCATGTGTTTTGAAGGTTCGGAAGTTGAGATTATGACTTGAGAAACTGAGGATTTGAGATGGTCGGGATTGTGTATTAGGCATGATGTGAGTGACTGAGTTGGCATTGCCTTCTTTATTTTGATACATTCTTACTTGTCTCTGTTCCTGTTATGTCAGTGTAGATTTACTTGTTTATATGATTTACTTGGTGTCGTTCGTTACTATCCGTGTTCTCCCTTTATTGTTCATACTGTTTGTAATTTGATTTCTCTCAGTTGTTGATATTACCTCGTTATCTTTATCTCAATATTTTATTATCATATTCTGTTCATTTCATTTGACCAGTAGGTTTCTTGACTATTCCTCGTCGCTACCCCACCGAGGTTAGTTTTGATACTTAATGGGCACCACTGTGGTGTGCTCATACTACACTTCTGCATATTTTTTTGTCCTGATCCATGTATTATTCGCTAGTAGCTGTGCGGATTCTTATGGAGGAGACTCAAGATAGACCTACTACTTTGTTCGCATGCTTCGGAGTCACCTTCCTATTTTATATGCTCACTGCTGTACTTATTTCCCTACGGTTGTGTTTAGAAATGGTAGCGAAACTCTATAGAGCTTATGACTTGTACAACCGGATTTTGGGAAGATGTTCATTGAATAAAGGGTTTATTTCAGAAGAATTTTAGATGTTATTATTTATTGTTGTTTTTCTGCAAACTATTAGGCTTACCTAGTCCTTAAGACTAGGTGCCATCACGAAACCTAACGGAGGGGAAATTGGGTCGTGACTGCCTTCATTTGCATGAGAATAAACATTGTCTTCATTATATTACATGAGGCTAAGATCTACCTCAATTATTCCATAAGGCTAAACAATACCTTCCTTTGTATGAGACTAAGCACTATCTCCATTAGATTGCATGAGGCTAAGTTATGGCTGTCCAACGGGACGAGCCGTCCCGTCCCGACCACTCCCGGCCTAGTTCATTCTAAATGGGATGTGCCAATGTTTAAATGGGAAATGGGATGAGACGTGATAGCCATTTTGCCCCGTTTGTTGCGTCGCGCATAATTTCTTTTGAATTCTAGCCGTTCGGCAACGGCTTCAATTGCAAAAATAGTCGTTCCCAACGGCCAAAAACGGCTATAATTGGACTCTACCTCCCCCCCCAAAACCTAAAACACCCCTACCCTTCAACCCCCCTCCCCCCAAACTTTTAATATAACCCCTATGTTTATTAAATTACGCTTTGGCCCTATTTTCTACTATAAAATCCCCATACTTCTTCATTTTCTCCCACAAAAAATCAATCATTCTGTCTCAAATCTCTTACATTCAATCTATATTATTCTCTCAATTTTCTTACTATCAAATGATAACTTTAAAGTATTTGAATAAATTTTTGGAGCAACTTTCAAGATTCAAATTAATTCATCAAGTATTTGGAGCAATATTTTGGAAAATTTCTTCAAGTTTCAATATTTAGTCAAGGTTAACTAGTTCCATCTCCTAATTTTAATATATAATTTTTGCATATCATTTTAGTGCTTTATTTTTGTGTTTACTTTACATGTTGTATTTTTGTATTTCATTTGTGTGTTTAATTTTTTTGTTAACTTTTTAAATTTAATTTTGTATTTAAATTATGGCACCTAAAAATGTATATGGTATGTTTAAAAAGGTAGTACAAAAATAGCAAAGGTGAAAGTAGTAGTAATCCTAATCCTAGTCCTAATCCTAACGCTTTCCCTAGAATTAGAGAACATATAGATGAAATGACTCATGTTGACGAAACTTCATTTTTCCAACCCCCTGCATGTTATAATATTAATTTCGGAGAACAACTAGATCATGAAACTTTACAAAGACAACTTGGCGATGATATTTTTTTGAGGACGAAGAAAATAAGAATAAAGAAAATAAGGAAGAAGAATTAGATGAAATACCCACTAGTCCCGCGGCACAAGCTCCAACTCAAAGTCAATCTCGGTCTGGAGCTTTACCCCACGTGCCTCCTGTAAGGGGTAAGCCTAGGGCTGAACGTCCCGAAACATCACCTGTATGAAATTATTGTAAACATAATTAAGTCAATCATCATGCTATATGTGATAAATGTAAGCAACAATTTGCACACACAAAAAATGATGGGACGGGAGTTTGACCAAACACTTACTTAAGGAGCACAAATATTTATAGATACAAGCTAACGTAGAAGCCGAAAATATTATGGATCCTAGCACTGGTACTGGCACACCTAGTGGATCTGGCGGGGATTGTAATTCTGTACAACAACAACTTGACCCTGCTTCTGGTACTGTTTTACGCCCATTTAACAACAATAGAGATCGTGAGAACTTAGCAACAATTGTAGTTTTATATGTCTTATCTTTTACTTTTCCTTCTTACCCTGCTTTTGTGCATTACATACAAGAAACTTATAATCCTGTTTTTCATGGTTTTCCTAAGACCACGGTTAAAAATAATGTATTTAATTTTCAAACAAAATATCTTCATTATATTTTTTGTGTATTTTTTCGCTTAGATTGTAAGTGTCTATCACATCTGATATAGGCCTAGTCTTAATGGTTCTGATTATTTAACTGTTACATGTCATTGAGTTAATTATCACTAGAATATGCAAAAACTTATTATTGGTTATAAATTTGTTGATTCAAAACACTGGAGCATATATTGCAACTAATGTTCTACAAATACTTGATTTTTATTGACTCATTGATAAAGCTTTAACTATCACCTTAGATAATGCTTCTTCTAAAACAACCGCAACAACTAGCTTAAAAACTAGACTTTGTCCAATTAATCCAGCAATTTTTCATGTTGGATGTGCATGCCATATTTTTAATTTAGTTTAAAAGATGGTATTAATTTATTTTCTGATGCTTGTAACAAAATAAAGCATGCTTGCGGCTATATTTTTCATGCTAATAAAGCGAGTAGAATTCGTGAATTTGCTTAACAATGTTCTAGTTCTAACCTTCCATTTAGAAAAGTTTCAACAGATGTTTGTACTAGGTTGAATTTTACTCATGAAATGCTTAAGTTTCCTATGATTATTGGGTGCCTATACAAATGGTATTTAATATGCATAATGGTATCCCCGCTGATCAAATTGTAGATTTTGATTGGTATGAGATCAAAGAGCTTACTAAATTTTTAAAAATATTTTAGTATACTATAAAATAATTTTCTGCTATATATTATCCTACTGTTACACAAATATTATGGTATATGTTTTGAATTTATATTGTATTTGGTAAGTATAAAACAAATCCAACTTACGCAATGGCCATTAATAAAATAATTTCATAATTTAAAAAGTATTTTTTTCTATTCCCCTAGTTTATTTAATTTCTACTATACTTAACCTGTCTTCAAAACTAAGAGTTGCAAAGGGACTTGTTCGTAAAATTTATGAGAATTTAGAAATTCAAGAAAATGAACAACCATCTCTCGAAGACTGTCAAGCTAGCTTATATTCTTATGCTAAATCAACATTTGGTAAATATAAATCTATGGAAACAATAGGTGGTGAAACTGTTCCTTCTACATCTAAGTCTAGAGAAGAAGTTTCATGGGAAGATATGGGTAATATAACTGGTTTTGATTCCTCTATTGATGACGAACTTAATTCTTATCTTAATCAAGGATTGGAAAGTATTAAAGAATAAGAAGTCAACGAACAACTTCAGGCATGTTGGAGGGAGCGTGGCAATACTTTTCCAACACTTTTAATAATGGATCGAGATATCTTTGCTATTCAAGCATCATCACTAGAATCGGAGAGTGCATTTAGCACGGCAAGATTGCAAATTGGAGATCATAGACATTCATTAGCGGAGGACAGTCTAGAGATTTCCGTATTATTCAAAGATTAAATTAATTCAGAAAGAAGAAATCTTGGTTTTAAAAAATTAACCACTAGGGAAGAAGAAGAATACAATGAGATACTTAGCACTGGGAGCAACGACGGCATGAAGCTCAGAGAGCATCAATCAACAATTTCAATTCCAGAACATTATCCGAGAGAAATTATAGATAAGGTACAACGAAGCTACATAGGAGATTACAAATATAAGTATGATAATTTGTAATTGGCTACTTAGAGGCCTAGTTAAAACAGAACCCTTCCTAGAAGGTGACTGTGTAGATTAGGTGTTCTTCAAAAGAATTATATTTATATGTGAGATTTGAAAGTTCTGTTAATAAAATAAAAGGCTCTAAGCATTAGATTTTTTTATGAATTGTCTTAGTTACTTAATTGTTTGAAATTATATTAAATAAATTTTAATTTCTATTATAATTACTTGAATATTTTATAATTCTTTATTTAGATTCGTAATTTTTGTTCAAAATTAATGTTTATTAAATGAGTCAAAAAGACTAGTCATTGCAAACTTTAAAAACTTAGTCATTTTAAAAAAACTAAACGCTTTTTTCAAACTGCACTTAAGGCCCGCGAACCCAACCCGTCCCGTCCTGTTCCATCCCATCCTATCCCGTTTGTTACTGGTATGGGATGGTCCTACCATTTTGTATCGTTTCATCCCATGCTGCTACCATCCCGACTAAATGTCGTCTTGTCCTATTAAATTTGTCCAGTCTCGTCCCGTCGCGTCCCGTTGGATAGCCATAGGCTAAGCACTTCCCTCATTACATTGCATGAGACTAAGCAATTTCTCCATCATTTGTGTAAGGCGAAGCATTGCCTTGTCTCGTTCTCGCACATGACCAAGCATCACTTGTTCCCTATATCAAGAAATGAATATCAATACATCTGTGTATTTCATGGGCTGAAACAACGCCACATTGTTTGAATGTGTCATAGTCTGAAGGCATCATCCTCATAGCCTAAGAAAATCATGCCATGACCGGAGGATCTCTCGAAACCGTATATCATTATTCAATGGCGTCATCGTCCAGAGGAACTATCCTCATGGCCCGAGGACACCATTTCTTGGCCTACAAATCCCTTATCATACGCTTTATGGCCTAGGATGTCATGGTCTATGGACACAATCCTCATAGTCCGGAAGACAACTCTCATAGTCCGAAGGGAATTTGCATCATATTTAAATTTCTACAATAACTACATATATTCGCGTGCATCGTCTAGGAGGTAACTGTTCTACAAATAGGAGCAACTCTCGCTCTTATTTTTTGTTCACAATGTTCTCATCCTTTGATTGCCTCCAATATAACCGATCGCTAGCAATTGATCGTTTCCATCCCGTAACCACTCAATCACTTGTCTGGTACATCCATAACATTCAAATTCATATTCATGGCTCCATCTGAAATGATCTGTCATTGATGGCACTACCCTATCCAAAGAAGATCATTCTTTGAAACTTACACCCATTCTTCACTACTGGAAAATTGTCATGACCCAAGTACTCCCTCCGTGAACTGTCGTGATGGCACCTAGTCTCTGCGACTAGGAAAGCCTAACAATTTGGGGGAATGAAATAAAGATTCAAAACTAACAATTAATAGGTACAAATAAATAAAGGAGTTTAAAATGTTGTTCGTCATATACAATAATAACACTCTCGAAATGAACTGAGAACTCCTAAAACCCAGAATCTCATGAATCACAAGCTAATGAAGTACATATTGTTTCTAACTCCTGAAATCTAATAACAAAGAAAATACAGGACGTCTATAACTGAAGGAAGAATAGAGAGAGACTTCTAGGTATGCGGACGTGATAGATATACCTCGAAGGCTCTAGATTGCCTCGCATCACTGGAAGTATGGTTTAAAAGAAGAACCTGGATCTACACATGGAAAACATGTGCAAAAAGGCATGAGTACACTACAGCGGTACCAAGTAAGGGCCAAGCCTAACCTCGATCGAGTAGTGACGAGATCAGGCCAGGGCCCTACTGATTTATACATATAATAAGATAAAACACTATAAAATATCGAAGTAGAGTTAAAGATTCTAAATATCAATATATAATGTAATCACAGGAAGAAATAACTAAGTACACAGCGATAGCAACAGGGAATCTCCCGGGATACCATCCCGTAGTCCCAAACATAAAGGTACAGAGGATCTCCCGAGATATTGTCCTGTAATCCAAATCGTAAATGTGTAGGGGGTCTCTTAGAATACCGTTTTATAGTCCCAGAGTAAATATCCGATATAGGGGAATCTCCCTGGATACCATCCCATTGTCCCAAACATAAACACACATGGGGATCTCCCGGAATACTGTTCCGTAGTCCAAAGTAAATACAAAACTCACTCAATATACACAACACTTTCAGCTAGGAAATATCAACAGTTCTAATCAAGTTCGTAGCGAGGAAAACAAGCAGTTCTTACGCTAAACATGCATATAGAATCTAGGTAGACAGTTAAAGCAGAATACACAGTTAAGGCACATAAGGATGCATTCATAAGCTAAATAGGAGGCTACGTATACTAGTAATGCTCAATTAAAGGAAAACACAGTTAATTACATAATGAAAATTGGGTTTTTCAACAATTATCACGTGTATGCACTCGTCACCTCATGTACACGGCATTCATGTAACAACAGTACCAAAATCATAAGCGGAGTTCCCCCACATAAGGATAGGCAAGCAACATAACTCGAACCAAGCTCAAAATCAATCCAAAATCACGCTCTTGCCACAAGTATCCAATTCCGAGTGGCCCAAATCTAAGGCATCAAAATAGAAAAATGCCCAAAAATCCTCCCTAGAATCACGTCTAGGAATTGGGAAAAAATGACAAATTGCAAACACCCATTCACTCATGGATTCACTCGTACAAAAATCATCCCAATCCGACGTCAAATTCCAATTCAAAACTCAGATTTTCAATAGGTGAACTTTTTCCCCCATTTCCAAATTTCTGCTCTCAAATTCCTTAATTAAATGAGGAAAAAAATAATAGACTGATGTATATATGACGACCTGACCCATCGTCTCAGGTATTACCGCCCCGTTTTCCCTATTTTCAGCTTCTTTATATTTCATTATCCGTATCTTGTGTAGTCAAGTTGATTTGCAATGGTTTTGATAAGAAATGAGACACATAGTCTCTTTTAATAAGGCTTAAGTTGGAAAAGTCAACCGGATGTTGACTTATGAGTTAGAGGGCTCGGATGTGAATTCTGATAGTTCGGTTAGCTCTGGGAGGTGATTTGTCACTTGGGAGTGTGATCGGAATTGAATTTGGAGGTCCGGAGTAGAATTAGGCTTGAATTGGCGAAGTTGGAATTTTGGAGAATTCCGGTTGGTAGGTGAGATTTTGATCAGAGGGTCGGAATGGAATTTCGAGAGTTGTTGTAGCTTCGTTGGGTGATTTTGGATATGTGTGCAAATTTTCAGGTCATTCGAACATCGTTTGGTCGGATTTTTGATCGAAAGTGCATTTCGGAAGTTCTCGAAGAACTTAGGCTTTGATTTGGTAAAATTTGAGGATTTTGATGTTAATGATAGTGATTTGATGACTCGAGCAAGTTTGAATAAGGTAATAGGACATGTCTGTGCATTTGGTTGAGGCCCCGGGGGCCTCGGGGTGAGTCCGGGTGGTTAAACGGAGAGTTTGGAGTTTATTGCATGGTTTGATTTTGCTAGTTCTGTCATTTCCGCATCTGCGAAAATGGGACCGCATAGGAAGTTTCGCAGATGCGGCGTGGAGGTCACAGAAGCGATTCCGTGTGGTTGAGAAAGACTCTGCAGAAGTGGGAGTTTGACCGCATAAGCGGTGTTCGCAGAAGCGAGTATTGACCGCAAAAGCAGTTATGGTCTATTAGTGAAGCTCCGCAGAAGTGGAGAATTTCCGCAGGAGCGAAAGTCGAAGAAGCGAAATGGGAGCCGCAAAAGAGAAAAAAAGGCTTGGGCAGAAAAGGTTTTAAAGTGTTGTTTTGTTCCGCGAGTTAAGCTATTTTCCTCCATTTTTAAACGTCCTTGGGAGCTTTTGGACGGGAACTTCAGAGGGATTCAAGAGGAATCGACGTGAGGTAAGAATCTTGGTCTTAAAAGATGATTATATTGTGAAATTGGTCTAGAAATTCATGGAAATTGAGCCTAAAATTCATGAACTAAGGCTTGAGTTTTTTGACAATTTCAAATTGGGATTTGATAGGTCATTTGAGCTCGGATTTGGGAGTTCTTGGTATGTATGGACTTGTGGCGAGACGGGAAATCCGGTAATGTAAGTTTTTTAATTTTTTGAGAAGCGACCCTGGGGCTCGGGTTTTGCTATTTTCGAGATTTTTGCTATTTCTCGATTTCTTTCGATTGAGTATTGTTCCCTTAGCATATTGTGATGCATTCGCTCCGATTTTTGCTAGATTCGACACG
Organism: Nicotiana glauca; assembly: GCA_026770625.1. Taxonomy (NCBI): domain Eukaryota; kingdom Viridiplantae; phylum Streptophyta; class Magnoliopsida; order Solanales; family Solanaceae; genus Nicotiana; species Nicotiana glauca. The sequence goes on from MU684113.1 coordinate 160,443, forward strand.
CGTGGAGGCTGATTTGGAGGGCAAAGGCATCGCGAGCTAGAGATTTCACCGGTTCGAGGTGAGTAATACTTGTAAATGATATCCTGAGGGTTTGAAACCCTGGATTTGCACATCATAGTGGTGTATTGAGGTGACTTGTACGCCGGATATAAGCGTGGGGTAGAGCACCGTTGGGGGACTGTGACTTGGTCCGTCCTGATTGTTGACTTTTACCACGTATTTGACTGAAATTATTTGTTATCGTCATAATTTGGGCTGATTGCCATGTTTGGGGCTTCGTGCCAACTATGTGAATCCTTTTGGGATTGATATCACTGTTTTTGCATTACTTGCATATTATTTGATCTCAATTCAAGGTTTTAATACTATTTTGCAAACTTAACCATTTTTTCTAAGATTTGAAAACTGAAACAATATGTTATTGACGTTTTGAGCTGAGGACCCTCATGTTAATATTGACCAAGTGGCTTATTTGCATTTCTGGACTGAGCATGGATCGGGCTGCGTGCCGCAGCAGTGTTATAGTGAATTCTGAATATATGGATGGCTTGGGCTGCACGCCGCAGCGATGATATATTGATATTGAGGCCGAGAGCCTGCTTGAAGCCAAGACATGGCTGATATTGCACTTGGGCTGTAGGAGCCCTCCAGAGTCTTTTTATACCCCCAGTGAGCGCTGTCGACGTTAAATGGATCGGACTACATGCTGCAGTGGGTACCGGAGTGTACCGTCATATGCATTGCATTGCATTACATTCATGCTTTTGTGCATTTTTGTTGTTGTGTTATTTCTTGAGATATTCATTTGCTATTCTGATATTATCTGATCACTTTTAAAGAGGATAAATTTGAGTCAGTGGTAACAGTGACACTGTATGATGTAAACGTGTCAGGTAACAATGGCTGACTAGGAACAAGAATATTGCCTGTAGGGCGAGTTTATGAGCTCAATTATGCATACTTGTTGGTGCCCGAGGGGCTGACTTTTGTGCTGACTTGCACTACCTGTTCCGCATTTAATTGCTTAACTGTTGGTAAAAGAAATTCTCAAAAAGAGTTTTTTGAACTGAGTCAAGATATTTTCTAAAAGATTTTCACGCTTTCCCTATTTTTCTCAATGGTTACACTGTACCATATAGCATGGTGATTTGCTTTACGTGGTTTATTGCTGCTCAGTTATTATTTACCCTTATTACTCACTGAGTTGGAGTACTCACTTTACTCCCTTAACCTCGTGTGCAGATGCAGGCACTTGGCCACCCGGTAACTGGTTTTGAGCTGATTGAAGATTTGTTATCATAGCGGAGCCAGGTGACCGCTAGCATCCGCGGCACCAGATCATCTCCCTTATTTTATGTTGTTCATATTACTTTCAGACTTTGTTCCTATTTCTGGACTTGTAGTACTTTAGTGAACTCTGTAGTAGCTCATGACTAGTGACACCCAGATGTCGGGCTGTGACGGGATGGCTCCCTGTTGTTATCGTTGTTTTCCATGCTTTTCATTATGCTAAACACATTTTAGCTTTATATATGTTAGATAATTGTTAAAAGAAGTATTATTAATCTGTTGGCTGGCCTTGTCTTCACGAGAGGCGCAATCACGATCGGGTTCGGGATTTGGGTCGTGGTAAGTTGGTATCAGAGCCTAGGTTAATAGGTCTCACGAGTCATGAGCAGGTTTAGTAGAGTCTCGTGGATCGGTACAGAGACGTCTGTATTTATCCTCGAGAGGCTGCAGAACCTTTAGAAAAATTTCCTTTTCTTGGAATTCTTATCGTGCGTACTTGATTCAGCTTGAGATATAACTCTTGAAATTCCTTCCATGCGTTTGTATGCGTACATAGCGCTCAGTATCAGATGTGCCTTGATGGCTGGTGATTCTCCGATCAAGGGGCAAGATATAATCTCTGTGAGTTTGATGTTGGGCTAGTCTGGAGGACTGGAGGCCGGATCTTTGCTTATGGCTTGAGCACCAAGGTGCTGATTTTGCGAGCTGGTGTTATGAACTTGTATGTTCGGTATTGTCCCTATTAGCTGGAAGGGCGGTTGGATATCCATGTGATGAGTATGTTGGTAATGCGAGATGTATCTATGTGATTTTGGTAGTGACGAAGAAGTCTGCTGGATAATGAATGAACTGTTAAGTGTTCGTTTCCTATTGTGGTTTGATGTGTAGCCTGAATATGGGCGCGTGAAGAATATTTTCATATCTCCTAGTTGGAAAGTAAAGTGCATTGCGTGTGGCGATATGAGTTTAGACTCAGGAAGAATAAATGGATGTGTTATGTATATGATGGTGGAAGGTGTGCTGAAATACTAAACTGAGGCTAAGTAGGTGGGTTATCTCCTGCGGAGTGTTCTTAAGGGGTACGATTCTTATGTATATGTTAGAAGATATCATGTGTAATTGAAGGGTACGTGTTGAAATTTTAAAATTAAGGGAGTGGACTCAGTTGATGTGGGGATGAATGCGAGGTTTGCAGAGGATTGCAGAACTGGATGATCTGTGTTTTCACAAACTTGTAGATGATTAAGTTTAACCTCATTGTGGCATCATTAGAGTAAAAGTGTTATGAAATATTAAGGGTTGTATGGCTTTGAGCTAAATTGGGGAGGTTTCTGTTGATTAACTGACTGCACGGTTATATGCTATGTTGGTTCTGTTTCAAGATATGCTGGCGGATCAGTTCTGGTTGCAGAAATTGAGCCGAGGATGGCACGAGTGAAGCAAAATTTTGACAAAGGTTATATGGTACTTTGTGGATGTGTGGAAATGGTAGGATGTCTTGAGTTGTGGTTGATAAAGAATGCTTAGTGTAAAGAGAAGGAAGTTGTTTGGTTATGTCGGAATGAGATCATGTCCTGCGGGGTCAGAGTGCTAATGAGGCACGGGTGGTTACGTCTGTTTGATCATGTAAGTTTCAGATGAATAAGAGTGAATGACTTGCGAGAATGGTTCAAATGGGTTCAAGAGTTTGCGTACGTCAATTGAGAGTTCTAAAGTTGCATATGGGGTTAGGAACTGAGTTTCATTAGAAGATGTCAAGACTTGTGTATTCTATGTTGATTATGGTAATCCATGTATCCTCATTAGTAAAGTAAAGGAAACCGAGTTAGATTTGCAGTAAGTTCTTCAAGCAGAGCATACGGGAATGTGGTATTTCTTTGAATAATTGAGAGAGTATTCAATGGCTTGTGTGTCTTAGACAGTGTGGTCTTGTGCTGGTGTCTCGTGTAGGGAACCTGTGTTGAGGAACTGTGGTGCTATAGCAAGAGGGAATATCAAGTTGAAAACGAATCAGAAGAAATTTAGATAAATGGAGTAGCTTGATAACGGGCCGGATCGGCATGGTAAGGGTATGCTTAATTCTTGGTATGTATTTGAGGTAATGGGTTAGCACATGTAATTTTGAAGCTATGCTCTTGGGTTTGACGACTTGCTTAGCGTGATTTGGTTAGAAGGATTTTGTCATGGCAGTTTAGTTTGTGAAAATGAAATTGGGAAAGCTCTTGTTGATTGCTACCTTTGTTGAAGAGGTGTATTTTCTACGAATGTGAGAAAGCACTTAGGTAGCGGGTAGCCTCAGATAATTAAGGAAAATGGTACGGCTGTTTGAAAGTGTTTCGATGAGAGTATATATTTAAGAGAAAGGGAAATGTGATTAAGTGATGTTACTTCGGTGGTGTTGCGGCACTTCCATGTTAGATCGACTGGTGATATTTGGGTTTGCTTGGTGGCTCAGGGAGATTTGTGAGTATGTATCGTGGAGTTTTTGGATATATAGCTGTGGCACGCGTTCGGACAGTGAAATTGGGATCAAGTATGATGATTCGTATGCTATGTGGAATTGGAGGCGGAAGTCCTCATATTCGAGCTATTTGTCATGGTGGATTGTGTGTATCAGCACCGTTTGGCGAGTATTGGGATTTGGAGGCTCGAGTGAATCTTTCGTTGCTGGTATGTTGGATTTTGGATGTGATGTTGAAATTCAGACTGGTTGTCTTAGTGTTAGATTGATTCTGGACTATTGTGTTATGGGCTATGCCGGAAACGCCACGGTTTAAGTGGCGTGGTGCATTGGGTTATGTTCTTGTGGAGCGGTTTATCTTTTAAAGACACAACGGACGGGTGGGAAGGATTGCTTTTCCTAATCGAGCCTTCATGATGGATGTCAGTGCAGAGGTTGATATTATTGAGCTAGTTCCGGCGTTAAGAGACTTTTTGGATGCGTGTTCCAGTATGGGTTGACTCGGTTGGCTCCGAATCGTATTGTCGAGGGTTAGGTAGACTCGACCGTTTCTGAGCTTATCAGCTATCTGGAGAGATCTATGAGTTGTTTTCTGCGTTGCAAGACGTTATGATTTACGGACTATGGGCACATATGGTGCGGTGCTATCGGGATTCATAGTGGAAGTTGAGAGGAAAACCTCAGTTGCACTTGAGTTTTGTAGCATATAACGCTATATGAAGATATTGTATGCATTCAGTATGCTTACGACCGGTACTCGGTATTTTGTTGTAATGAGCAAATTTGGCTCGATGTGCATCTCCTTATGTGAGATATATATATGGATCGGGTGGCATGCCGCCATGACTATGTGTGGATCGGATGGCACGCCGCCATGAGTATGTGTGGATCCAAGGCACGCCTCCATGAGTAGGTGTGGATCAGATGGCACGCCGCCATAATTATGTATAGATCGGATGGCACGCCGCCATGAGTATGTGTGGATCGGATGGCACGCCACCATGAGTATGTGTGGACCGGGTGGCACGCTACTATGGGTATGTTATCTGGATTGGGTTGCACGCCGCAACAGTGTAATGTCGAGAATAGTGTTCTATATGCTATTTGTTTGCCTTGCTTCCTGGATTCTAAGTCCGTATTGGGTGCTGCTCGGCGAATGGCACGTCGGTTGTGTCCTTTCAGGATTGTGTGGGGTATATTATTTGCTTCACCACGGGTATAATGATTTGTTTGGGTTCTAGATGTCAGTCGTGCATGGTTGTCAATTTTGAGTATAGCGACGTGAGGTGCTTCATGTGTCACAGTGTTTGGTTAAGATCGCGCATTATAGCGAGGCTACATGGAGATTAGACCCTTCGGGGTAGGTTCAGGTATTCTATTTCTATGACATGGGACGGGGTCCCGGCCTTGTGTTGCAATGGTATTGATGACCTTAAGGTACAACTCTTTCGTTGAGTCATTTTCATGATTTGAGTATGTTCAAACCATCTCTTATTAGTGCGTGTATTATGCAAGTTGTGGCTTAGGCCAGTGTTGAGGTGTCATATCACCAGAGTGGTGTGTTGGACCCGAAGTGATCGTTGGGGGTCATTAATGGATACGAACGGATTTGGTTTCAGCTTGTTGGAAGGTTAATATCGAGGTTCGACTCGGAAATCTGTTGTGGTAGTAGCCAAAAGGGGAGTAACTTCATGAATGGTTGATCCGAGAAATTGTTACAGTTTATTGCGTGTTTCACTATTCGTTGGCAGTATATGAAAGTTCTGGAATAAGACCTTGTTGATAAGAGGTTTTTCCATTGGTATTCAGCTGTTGTGGGTAATTGCTGTGAATAGAAGTTATCGCTTCGAGTGTTTGGGTTATGTAGTATATCATATGATTGCACCTGAGGTTGCAGGTATGGGTTATTACAGTTGGTTCGGGACTATTCAAAGTATAGGTGTAAGGTTTTGATCGTATTGATGGTTTCAGAAGTGAAAGGGTAGTTCTGTGAATTATGGGCTAGACTGGATTGGGTAATTTCAGCTATGTTGTATTGTCAAACCTATAAGAGATAGGGTGACGTGGGATCACCTCGGGTGAAAGGCCCCGAAAATTTTTTTTCCAAGTAATTTAAGATTTCGTCGTGCCAAGGTAGGCTAAATTATTTTAATTCGTGTGCAAATAAGAGTTTATGATATTATGGATATCAGTTGGATATGTTAATAAGTGTATAAGTCTTATTATAAGTTATTTGGGGTCTAAGGAGAGGCCTAAGTCTAAGCCATGTTGAAAAATTGCATATTAGACGAAAGTTGTAAATGAGTGTGCACAAGACTTCACTTTGAATGATCATATCTCCATATATATATATGGAGTTCTGTGAGAAACAACCTATCAAATTAAAGCTCTTTGAGTCTAGTTTCTAACTCAACAAACCGTTTGTCATTTGGGGGTGTATATAGAGAGTTATGACCATTTTACTAGGAAGGTGTCACTCGCGCGAACTTCGCACGAACTTTGAAAGTTCGCGCGTTTTTGCTGAGTATTCTGCCTCCGACGCGCGAACAACGCGTGAACTATGCGAAAGTTCGCGCGTCTGGAAGGTTTTAATACCCCAAGACCGGTTTAGAGTATTCCCAACTCATTTTTGGGGTTATGGCTTGCTCTCTCAAGGGGATTTCGTCTCAAACTTCATCCCTATGATCTAAGGTAAGGTTTTTAGAGTACTTTGAGTGATTTCTACCCCCTAAACACTTACACTAACAAGGATTAATCTTCATAATACTTAGATTTTCCTTCAAATCCTTGAATTCTTCAAGAACACCACAAGTGGGGATTCTTAAAGTTCTTACTACAAGAGGTATGTCTATCATCTCTAACTACTCTATGGTGATTATTATTGTAAGATATAAACATTAGAACTCATGCGATGGTGATTGGGAGCCAAAGGTGCCTAACCTAGGTTGTGTTGGTATTGTAGAGGTTGTGAGATGGGTCATTGAGGTATGATTCTTGGTATAGTAGTATTATGTATGTATGCATGTGCAAATAGGGTTGTGGGAAGATTGATGAACATAAATAGGTAAAGATTGGGTTTGGGAACGAAGGAAAATCTTGTAAAAGAGAATTAAAAATCAAGATGCTCATCTAGTATTTGATAAAATTCTCAAATGAGCTAGAGTTATGAATATCTTTCTAATTTTTTCTCAAATTTCCTATGTCTCAAAATAGATTGAAGTTTCTAGAATTTCCGAAACATTGTAGTAACTTAAGGAAAAGCTCTTTGAGGTATGTAGGGCTATCTTTGACCTTTGTGAAATTACCTTGTTTGGTGTACGAATAGTTGGTGTGTGATACCTACGTGGATTGTTTGTGAAATTCTTGTGATTGGTTTGTTAGGTGTTTGATTGGTTTGATTGAGTGTTTGTGGTTTAATGGTGCAAGAAATTGACAATGAACTAAATGCGTGATTGTGAAAGTGTTATGTGGTAAGAGTTGAGAAACGAATGATGGAAGGAAAATCATAAATGATGCACTTGGAACGACTGTGGTAATAACATATTTGGCTGGTTGTGGGTAATTATTATGGTGACTTAAATTGCATATGAATTGTTGAAAATGATGGAAAATGGTATTGATGGTTATGGAAACTTGTAAATTGTTGTGGTTGTTCTTAAGAAGTGTTGTTGTCGATCTTTGTGAATTGTTGATTATTGTTGTGTTGGTTGTGAATTGTAACTGTACGGTGGGATCGGGTTGCGCACCGCAACACGAAGTAATAAATTGTGGGTTGTGGTGATAAGGGTGTCCAAGTTAATAAGGGTGGCCGAGGTAATAAGGGTGGAAAGTGATCGAAATCACTATTGAAATGAAAATATGAGAAAAATTGTGAAATCATTGATGTGATAATGTTGAAGGGGAAAAAGGAGAGATTGTAAACTTGTTTGNTGTCCCTTTTGCCGGGGGCGCTACATTCGTCTCATGATTGTAGGTGGATCTATAGCAGGTACTCAAGTCCATCGACCGTAGCTACTCATCACTTCCTGTCAGCTGAAGTGGTGAGCCCCTTTCCTTCTAGGGCCCTACGTGGCTCACGTTGCTTCTGTTCTTTCCTTTTGGGATCTTGTTTTGGTATTTGTAAAAAGGTATAGCCGGAGTCTTGTTACCGGCAAGTACTATATTATTCCTTTTCATCTTTAGAGGCTCCGTAGACAGGAAAGTGGGTTATGAACTTATGTAAATATGTATTTTGTATGTTTGTGCGATGTAAGTTGTAAACCACGCAAAGGACTACGTATGTATGTATGTTTTGTAAAAAAAAAGTGTTTCAATTATAAATGGCTATTTCACTTGGTTAACTAGTAATGAAAAATGCGGGGTAACACGTGTGACAGAACAGGCACCCAGGTCCGCTTGACTGGGGATACCCGGTCGAGCACCGGTCATGTCCCTCGAACTTGGGGCGTGACAAACTTGGTATCAGAGATTAAGGTTTTAAAGTGTCCTAGGATGTCTCAGAGTTGTTTCTAGTAGAGTCCTTCTTATCGGTGTGTTGTCGACCACATCTATAAGTTGGAGGCTATTCAGACATTTAGGAATTTCACCCTTCTTTGATACTCAAATCGTGCAATAGAGCTCAAGCTAGGGTGTTGATTTCCTCTCTAAGTCTTGTTCTCAAGATTGGTACTTTTGATACCATACTCCGCGAATTTGAAGAATGTAAGGAGGGATTGATCCCACCATTGAGTCCGAGTGGATACCCAAGGAGTTGTTAGAAGAATGTGTTGAGCCATGGAGGGATTGGTAGAACATGTTGTTAAGGGGAGTACCCTTGTTCCTACTAATGTCACTGTACCACCAGATCATGTAGTATATCATCAGTATGTAGGGCTAAAACCCCATCTTTTAGAAATTGGGCTACCATGGTGCTTGCGTAAATATTATAAGTTCAAAATACAAGTGATGGAGTACTCGTTTTATTACGTTAAGCGAATTATTGTTGTAAAAATGTACGTGGTAGGTACTTCTTCATGTGTTTAATATGTTATTCTTGGTAAATGAGGATATATGAAGAATGTGGACTATGTTCTAAAATGCCTAGACTTCAGGACAAGTATAAATTGAGATTTGATGCCAAATTGTGTGAGAAAACTCATTATGGTTAATTCCTCCAAAATGTCCTTACGTGTGCCAAAGGTATTTGATTGATTGTGTCTGGTTCTTGGTAATGCAGAAAGATATTTGGAAGTGAAGTAAGTGACTGTGTAAATAGGGTAAAAACTGAATGTTGGATTCTTGTTGTTATTGATACTTTACATGAATTGGTGTTGTGACCCGATGTTATGAAAGATGCATTCCAATATGATCAATGTGCTATTATTGACAACTCAAAAAAATGGTGCAAGGAATATGAATCATGTATTGAAATGCTAAGACCTTAAATTGAAATTGGAGATGCATGTATTATGTTAAACTATGTGAAATCCTCTGTGTATAGAGATGCTGAAATAAGTCAAATGACTTTGAGAAATAGAGTATGGCCAATGTGTCGAGAACTCGAATTGTAATTGTACCTGGTGATGCTTATGACATGAGGGAATATGAAACAGATTATGATATTGATGTGAAATATGCGGAAGTGATGTGAAATGCGGGAAATAAGAGATTGTGTTATGAAATGCGGCCTAGTGCCAAGTATGATGTGATAATTGTGGCCCCAAGTGCCGATGGACTAATATACGTGAAAATGGCCTGATTCTTTTATTTGATAATGTGGTGACCATTTAAAGTGTTTGATTTGTACTTGTTATTTCCTTATTATTGTATGAAGCGCATAGGTGAATAATTTGATATGTGAACCCTATAGAAGGGCTATGAAATGCAGCCTAGAGGTATGGAAATTATGTGAAAGTTATGTGATCCATTTTTATTTGGTAATGTGGTGATTGTTTAAACCTTTTGTTAAACCCTTATGACTTCCTTTTCCTTGCATAGATATGTTCTTAAAAAGAATCTAAATTACAAAACAGTTCATGCACATGCTCTTTGAATGAGATGTATTATTTAGAAAATCTCCCGATCATAGTTCTATTGTTTACAACCTCCTTTGGAATTGAGCTCTATAAGTATGTTCTTGAATTGAGTTATAACACTATTGATACTTCCCACTTGTTTTTCCTAAATTTTCATCAAGGTTCTATTCCCGATGAAATCCTTACAGAAAATTATTATTTAAATAGACAGCATCTTCTCACTTGTGCCTATACATGCACCATCATAAAGTTTGTACATGTGGTGTCAAGTTCCATGGAAAGTATCCAAGATTTGTGATCCTTCGTGAGTCACACCTTTACTAAGTTGTGTATGGCTTATATGGATTGATCAACCAATCCACTCTCTTACGAGTATCATCATGAAACCTTTTCACCGTCTAGTAACATACATACATATCTCAGTGCCTATCATATGAGTGTACATCAATCGAAATGGTCACCGTGTGCATAACGTCTCTCTGAAAAATTGAGATCCTCACATCCCCATCACAGATATCTTGTGTCGCCATGGTTTTCGTGCCCACTTGGGACATCTCGCAGTAAGTAGCTCACTCTGTCCTAGTATTGTGGTTGCTCGTGGCATGGTCATGTATTGCAGTAGGGAGTTAATATAGTAGAAGTGTGTCCAGCTTATAACAAATTATTATTTTCTCTTTATGTCTCCAAAATGTGTTTATTGTATTCCTTATTTAGTGAATTCATTGTGCTAGTTCCCAACACTTGTACGATAACGATAAGAGAACATGCCCTTCTATGTATAACTATGACACGTCCTTTTTCAAGTCAAAACCTATGGAGATCTCATCATCAACATCTGCAAACCTTCAGTGATTATTGTGCACTGTCTCATTGAGTTTGGTTTTCTTTACACCCTCAACTTCTAGAATCATTGACTATGTCGTTGTCATGTGTGGGGAGTTTTACTACCCTTGGTATCTCACCTTCTTGGCTGGATAGGAGTGTTATTTGCCTTCTCCCCGGAGCGTCGTGTTAACTATTAGAACCATCTAACCAATTCATGATTTTGTCCCAATGGCAAGATGTCCTAGCTATGGGGTTTCACTCGTGAAAGGTTGAGATTAGATGACTTCAGATTTTTTTTGCACATATCATGGACATGTTGATTGGGAAGACAAGTGGTCGTATTTTTAGTTCCCTCATATACGATTCATTATCAGGAAGGGCTAAGCTGTCTGAAATATGATAATCCCATAAGCATTCAACTTCTTTTCATCCTTACGGGCTTGTGGCATAGATTATGTGTTTCAAGTAATGTTAAGAGTGTAATTCAACTTCATGTATTTTGAAACCCATATTACATTCAAGGTGTCAGAGTATTCTTATTCTTGATAGACGAATTTTCCTTACACTCTAGAAACTGAGTGGTTCATGTACTTGAGTATTTCTCCTTAATGGTTCCTATTGCCAGTGTACGAGTTACCCCCAGTACTTATTTGTCTAATAATTGATTTCCTTACAATAATTAACCACATCAGTATTGTTAGTAGTAACCTTCTGTGTCTCTTAGCATATAACCTCATGAAATGCTCTACTCTGCACATTAATGGATTTCTGAATAACTCCAGCCTGATCTTGAACTTTGTTCTTCCTCACTGTATTAGATCCTTTGGGTATTGTAAGTTCAGACAAGTCAAAGATGAAGCTTCATAGTGTGAACACATATATATTGGGTAGGTAATTTTATGGTCCGTTTATGAAAGCACACCTTAGGGTAATTATTGAAGGTCATCAAGGGTTTAGTGTGAGTGTTCGCCTAGAGATTTAGAAGATGTTATTGAGTTGATAATAAAGGTAACATAAGTGTATTACACATCAAGTTGCACTAGGAGTATGATGTTCCCCGTAACTGTTCCTCATGTACTTTGTGTTTCTGTATGTTTATGTCTAGGAAGGTAGTGATAAACGAGGGGTATCAATTGATTTGATTGAACTATATGATCATGGTAATATCTTATATGATGCACTACTAGAAAGAATCATCATGACTTGACTTCATATGGATTGTGGATTGAAATGAAATTATATTCTTGTTGATGAACACCTTTGTGATTACATTAATAGATGGTAAGGACTATTATGAACCCATGATTGTTTGGTTACTATGAAATGACATTCTTGATTGTATGAGGCCATGTGATGGAATTTTGTGTTGTTGCTGTCACCATGAATTGCAATATCCGGTGGAATGTGAATTGTATAGTGGAAATTATTAAAGGTAAAGACAATGGATAGTTAACTCATGCCAGATGTCTATTTGTCATCCTTGTTATGTATGTTTGGGAGTTGATATTATTTCCGAGAATGTGTCATGATAGAGCTCGTAAGTTGAGAAGGTCATCTGGAAGGCTGAAATTGTCGTGTAAGGAAAATATTTTTTTGCTTGATTGAATATCAGTTAGTTTGACTTGAAATGTACCATATAGGTGTTTTGATCTAAAACAGTGCAGTCCATGTTTTGGTATCCCTATGATAATGTAGTGCTTGTAATACTAAGATCAGTATGTCGATATATACATCGTGGTGCTCTGTCTAGTTGTGGATTTGTTTTTAAGATTTTGGTGATTCTCTGGCAGGTGGATAGGCCTAGTTACAAAGGAGACTCTGTCGAAATTTCCGAAAAATTTAGGAGTTAGTCAAAATTTAGGGTCTTGAGATAGGTGAGAAAAGAGAATTATTATGTTAAGCATTTAAATCGGAATCTACTCCTCATACAAGGATGAATCATCCTAAGGGGGGAGAATGTAAGGCCCCGGAAAATTTTTTTTCGAGTAATTTAAGATTTCGTCGTGCCAAGATACGCTAAATTATTTTAATTTGTGTGAAAATAAGGATTTATGATATTATGGATAGCAATTGGATATGTTAATAAGTGTATAAGTCTTATTATAAGTGATTTGGGATCTAAGGAGAGGCCTAAGTCTAAGCCATGTTGGAAAATTGCATATTAGACGAAAGTTGTAAATGAGTGTGCACAAGACTTCATTTTGAACGATCATATCTCCAGATATATATGGAGTTGTGTGAGCAACAACCTATCAAATTAAAGCTCTTTGAGTCTAGTTTCTAACTCAACAAACCGTTTTTCATTTGGGAGTGTATATAGAGAGTTATGACCATTGTACTGCGCAGGTGTCACTCGCGCGAACTTCGCACGAACTTTGAAAGTTCGCGTGTTTTTGCTGAGTATTCTGCCTCCGACGCGCGAACAACGCGTGAACTATGCAAAAGTTCGCTCGTCTGGAAGGTTTTAATACCCCAAGACCGGTTTAGAGTATTCCCAACTCATTTTTGGGGTTATGGCTTGCTCTCTCAAGGGGATTTCGTCTCAAACTTCATCCCTATGATCTAAGGTAAGGTTTTTAGAGTACTTTGAGTGATTTCTACCCCCCTAAACACTTACACTAACAAGGATTAATCTTCATAATACTTAGATTTTCCTTCAAATCCTTGAATTCTTCAAGAACACCACAAGTGGGGATTCTTAAAATTCTTACTATAAGAGGTATGTCTATCATCTCTAACTACTCTATGGTGATTATTCTTGTAAGATATAAAATTTAGAACTCATG